>CAUYRT010069330.1:0-99182 GCA_963574885.1 Lepilemur ruficaudatus | reverse complement strand
TTTGGTTTGTGGTCGTTCTGTAGACCCCCAACAAAAAAATAGATGAATCTTAGGAATTCAGTTTAAAAAAATATAGCATTCTACTAAAAATAGAAAGAAATTAATTGGCCAACTAAAGATATATAGAAAAAAATTAGCCGGGCATGGTGGCGCATGCCTGTAGTCCCAGCTACTTGGGAGGCTGAGGCAGAAGGATCGCTTGAGTCCAGGAGTTTGAGGTTGCTGTGAGCTAGGCTAATGCCACGGCACTCTAGCCCGGGCAACAGAGTGAGACTCTGTCTCAAAAAAAAAAAAAAATATAGCATTCACTTATTCACGTTATCACTTATTCATTCATTAACAGATATTTATTGAACATCTATGTTCCAATTATTTTGCTAGATGTAATAATAAATATCAACCGGTGATGGCAGATTCAGCTCAATTTTCAATATCTTCTGTATTTATATCAGCAGTCCCATTTAGTAAGAATTGCTGAACCAAAGAACTTACACAATTTTTTTTGTTGCAGAAAATTTGCTTATGATCCTTTTACTCAGTCAAGGCATTCGTTCATACAGGGTTTATCGAGTGCCTCTTACATGCTAGATTGTGTGCTAGGGCTGGAGGTTTATCTCATTTGGAGATGAAAGATGCATTCTGAGGTGATAGTCCTTGTCCTTAAGGAGCTCAGAGTATGGGAGAGCAGAGAGCTAAGTAAATGAACAATTAGAGTTCACCGTGTTAAATGCTGTGAAAGGCATGGATAGGGAATGTTGGGGGACCCATCTAGATGGGGCGAGGTTAGGAGGGACTTTCTGGGGCAGGCGATGTCTGAGTTTCAAGGGAAAAACAGGAATTAGGTGAAAGAGGAGGAAAGAGCTTCCTGGGCAGAATGGCATGTGCAGAAGTGCAGGGAGCATTTGCAGCTGGCACATTGCACATGGTTCAATACCACTGCAGTTTGCATTCACCTGATTTGGGGAGTGGCCCAAGACATGGCCACAGGGGACAGCTGGGGCTGGAGGGTTGTGTTGTGTGGGAAATTACCTTGATGGAGTGGTAAGTTTCCAGGGACATGGCCAGGCAGGCTATTCCATCAGTCGCAGAATAGAGAGGCTCACAGACCAAGTTAAGATGCTTGAATCACACACAGTTTATTATATCAATTCAAAACATGCAGCAAGAAATGAGGGCAGAGATCTGGGGTCAGTTAACCCTTAGGATTGGGGGCACTTGGGATGGAAGGACCATACACCTGGATCCTCGGTCATGTGATGTTCACATACTCTCTCTCTCTCCCTCTCCTGCATCAGCCTCTGCCAGTGGCATCATTACAAGGACTAGGGTTGAGTTTAAACAAGGAGCTTGGCAGGTGGAAGGTGCCTGTAGCCAGCACCTACTTGCTCTGTTGGACAGACATGTGTCTGTAATAGCTGTGGCTTGCCAGCGATCTGCTGAGATGTTGTGCTTTTTTTTCTGTTTCAAGCATGGGGCCATAATGGGTGGCCAATTTAAGGATGACATAACTTGTCAATCTGGAGGTGACATGATTTGTGTCTTCCTGATATTTAAGATTTATTTGATCCTTCCATGACTTTTTGCCTAGAAGTAGTACTCTCTTTTGTTCAGTTCTTTTTATCTACTTTCAACAGACGTTCCATTTATTTTGTCTGTCTTCAGCGTGTCTTACAAGTTTCCAATTCCCTGTCCATACTTAATATATTTTGTGAATTTCAGCCATACCATTTGTTTTACTTGTTTTCTGTGTAGCAGAATTGAATATTCTAAATGGTATGGCAAATATACATAATACACAAACCAAAAAATGCTTGTATGTGTTAGTTAGGAATTTGGACTTTGTCCTAGGGATAGTAGGCTAAAACCATCTTATTTTTTTTAAAGCAGAATGATGAGATTTGTGCTTCAGGAAGATCACAATTCAGGAAGATTGGAGAATGGATCCGAGTGTAGCAAACCTGGAACAGATTGCAGTCTGTGTGGGAAAGGTGATGGCTTTGAAGAGTACTGGGAGTAGGAGCATGAGATGGAGACAGGTGTCGGAGCTGGTTAGGAGGCATTGGTCTGTGGGGGAGGGTGGGTCCTTTGTGGAGATGGGGAATACAGCAGGAAGGGCTTGGAGGGGCTGTTGTCAGGAATGCAGTTTTGTATTAAACTGTATTAATCAGATTGCTGAAATAACAGATAACTTTAGAATTCCAGTGGCTCCTAATAATAAATCCTCATTTCTGGGTCGTATTACTGTAGTCTCAGCAAGTTTGCTGCTGCTGTTTCCAGCTGTGCCTCTGCTGTGGGCTCTGCTCCACGCAGATATCTCATGCAGGGACCCAGGCTGAAGGGGCATGCCCATTTAGGGACATGCCATTCTCATGCAGAAGGGGCAGTCTAAGAGCTGGCAGCAACTTGGGGCAGTAGATTGAAGGTGGCTACAGATTCCTTCCTCCGATTGAGAAGTGGAGTCTTATCCCCTTCCCTTGAATCTGGGCTAACCTTAGGTGATTTGTTTGTCCAGTGAGATGTGGTGGAAATGACATTCAGAGACTTCCCAGGGTAGATCATAGGAAACCCTGCAGCCTCTGCGTGGGCTCTTGGAACACTCCCTCTTGGAATCCAGCTCCCATGCTGTGAGGAAGCTCAAGCTGTCCTGGGCCCTCAATGGACAGCCCTAGCTGAGCTCCCAGCGGACAGGAAGCTCCAGCTTGCCAGCCTTGTGATGGGCCATCTTGGAAGTGGGTCATCCAGTGCCACCCTACCTGATGCCATGTGGAGCACAGAGTCAAGCTGCCCCTGCCCTGTGCTGCCCAAATGGAGATTTGCGAGAAAAATAAATGATTCGTTTCAAGCCACTAAATTTTGGGGTGTTTTGTAACACAGCAGTGGATAACCAGAGCACTCGGGATGCCTTTTAAAACTTTTCTTCCTCAGCTTGGGGTGCGGAGGGGAGTGGGTAATCATGGAAGCCAATGCAACACGCCTTAAAGGGTGGGACTCAGGTGTGCACGGGACATCTGGAGAGCACAAATAATGTACAAACGTTTGTGACAGCAAAGATGCTTCTCTCATCTTCTGATTAGCTTTCAGTTATGCGGAAAATTAAAGTAACTAGACCAGCCTTTTCCCTGAGCTTGCAGTCAGTCATGGTTTTGAGTTCCACTTTTCAGTTTCACCCAGGTCACCGTAAGTTTCAGCCGTTGCTTGCTGTGGAATTATAACAACCTTTGCACTGTTACTTGCTTTTTGTGTGATAGTGAGTGAAAATGAATTTTCTAGCACTCCTTCGTCCTCTCTGCTTCCGAACCTGCAAGGCAGTGAGGGTAACTGAAAGTCAGTCACATACCTCTCCCTTTTGTCTCAGGGTTTCAAGTTCCTTACCCCTCTCCGTGTCCAGCCCTGCTACAACCGACCTGTTAGTGGAACTCTTAAAAACCTCACATGCAGTTAAGATGATTTGGAAGAGGAGAAACAAGAGTCAGAAAAATTGGCAACCTCAGTCGTCGGGCTGGGTAGCTGACGGGCTGTTGAGATTTCTGATCCCCCATCGGTGAGGAGCTTCCACTTGCCACGCGCTGTTTGCTGCAGGGAAGGGCCACAGGAGCTATTTAACCTGGCGTCTTTCACTCCTGGGCTGCTGCTTGGATGTGAGTTTTAAGTTGAGCAGAGCAGACACTCATTGTCCGCTGTTATAAGCTGTAACATCAAGTCAAGAGCCTTAGTTACCTGACAGATTTCTGCGTGCTGCGTAAGGGAGGAAATCTCTTTGTTCAGGGCCAACCAGGACTTCCTTAGCTTTGATCTTTGGGAGGAAGCCTTTTGCTTGACTTCCCCTTTCTTCTCTACCCCTTTGTCTCCGTCTCAAAGTGCAAATTCGAAGTGTCCTGTTTGCCTTCATCCACTGGAAGGCAAACACCCCTGGATGCGGTATCAGTGACAGCAGGGCTTGGCTTTGATCAGAGCACCCAGCGCTGCTTGAAGGCGTTTGCATGGTCTGTGGCTCCTGGACCCGGCTCCTAGAAAAAGGAAACACACTTAGGTTAGGAGACAGTTGGCTGAGCTGAGAAACTTGATCAGGGAGGTGTGTATATATTGCTCCTTGGCCTCTTCCTGTCCTTCCTCTCCTTTGTTTCTCTCCGAGCCTCTCCTCCTTCAGAGGTGTGTGAGAATTTAACTGTTGGCTCCTTTTACCCTAAGTCAGCACCGGCCACAGCAGGGTGCTAAAGCAGTGTTTTAGCAACTGAATTCTGGGCTGAGACTCCATTGGCTGAGCGTTTCTCCTCCTTTGAGTGCAGGATGGCTCTGGGGACAGTGATGCATTTGGCTTCCTGCTCAAGGCTGAGGTCCGTGCTGTTCCTTTCCCACTCACCCTCATCTGAAAAGTCTGCCCTGCCTGCCAGGATATTAGTGTATCTCCTCATCCCTCTGTACTGACATTCTTTCCTTCATTCCCAAAGCTGGAAATCAACTGAGTATCTGTCCTTGGCCAAAGATGTCATTTTGGAAATGTAGAATTCCAGTGAGACATCAGTCAGGCCTGACCCATCAAGGTGAATCCTACTCACTCCCCAGCTGTATGTCTTTGGGCAGGTGGGAGAAGTAGGTGATAAAGTGGAAGGAAGGCTTCAGGTAGAGCTAAGAGAAAATTCTGAGGTTTCTCTTTCTCCAAATGTTCTAGACCAGCTAGTGAGTTGACCATAAAAGCCTGAATTTATGATTTTTTCCCCCCAAAACAGTCTATCTCAACTGTTTTTTTTTTTTGTTATTGTTTCTATAAGGGAAAAAATTCCCTCTAAGGAGAAAAATGAACTGCTAAGGGTAAGATTTTGTGGAGTAGGCTTGATCCTTGGAGGGCCACAAACTGTTATGATGTCCAAGATTTTTTCAGCTTCCCCCGTCCCAGCTGCAGTTTTTGCCCACCTGGGCGCAGGTAGAATGTGGCTTCTCCCGAGGACACTTGCTCTAAGGACTCTGCTTTGGAATAACAAGAGCATCCGCTTATAGATCAGGCATTTTGTGGATTATCCCATTTGGTTCTTCAAGTAACCTTCCAAGGTAGGTGCCCTTACCCTCTCACCTTGCAGGCAGGAAGTTGAGGCACAGGGAAGTGGACTGGCTTGTTCAGGTCACACAGCTGTTAACCAGAGGAGCTAGGATTCTAGGAATTAGGACTCTAGAGTCCTCTTACTGACTAGGTTATCTTGGAAGGGTATAGGAGCAGGCAGACTGCCTCGACTCTTTTAAAAAGTTGAAATATAATTCACAAACCATAAAATGCACCCTTTTAAAGTATATGATTCAAGTCAATAGTTTTTAGTATAGTCACAGAATTGTGAAACCATCACTACTAATTCCAGAACATTTCATCACTCCCAAAAGAAACCACATACCCATCAGCAGTCTCTGCCCACTGCCTCCGTTCCCAGCCCCTGGCAGCCACTAATCTTCTTTCTGACGATTTTTGCCTCTTTTAGATATTTTATTCTGTTTCAAATAGAATTGTATAATATGTGACCTTCAAGTATTGGCCTCTTTCACTTATCATAATATATTCCAAGATGCATCCATGTTGTAACATGTATCAATACCTCATTCCTTTTTTGTGGCTGAAAAATAGTCCACTGTACACATTTTCATTATCCATTCATTTGTTGAGGGATATTTGGGTTGTTTTCGCTGTATGAATAATGCTGCTGTGAACATTTGTGTACGAGAGTCTTTGTGTGGACTTATGTTTTTAATTCTCTGAGGTACATACCTGGGAATAGAGTTGCTGGATCATATGGTAACTCTGTGTTTAACTTTTTGAGAAACTTGCAAACTCGTTTCCCAAGCAGCTGTGCTACTTTACGTTTCTACAGCAGTGTACAATTTCTCCCCATCCTCATCAACACTTACTATTATCTTTTTTTTATTATAGCCATCCTAGTGGGTATGAAGCGGTATCTCATTGTGGTCTTGATTCGCATTTCCTTAATGATTAATGATGTTGAGCATCTTTTCATGGGCTTGTTGGCCATTTGTATATTTTCTTTGGAGAAATGTCTGTTCAAATCCTTTGCCCACTTTTAAATTGGGCTGTTTTTCCTTTTATTGCTGAGTTGTAGGAGTTCTTATATGATTTGCAAATATTGTCTCTGTTTTTGTGTTGTCTTTTCACTTTCTTGATAAAGTCCTTTGATACACACAAAAAAACCTTTTAAGTACAGATTATCTATTGTTTCTTTTGTTGCTTGTACTTTTGGTGTCATACCTGAGAAACCATTGCCTGATCCAAGATCATAACAATTTATTTATGCCTGTGTTTTCTTCTAAGAGTTTTGTAGTTTTAGCTGTTACGGTGAAGTCTTTGATCCACTTTGAGTTAATTTTTGTACATGGTGTACAAGGTGTGAGGTCCGGGTCCATCTTCCTTCTTTCTCATGTGGACATCCAGTATCCAGTTATACCAGCACCATTTGTTGAAAAGACCATTCTCTCTTCATTGAATTGTTTTGACACTTTTTTTTATTGCCCGTAACATGTGAGTTTGTATCTGTGCTCTCAGTTCTGTTCCACTGACTGTCTGTCCTTGTGCCAGTTGGTCCTTGCCTTTTGTAGCCCACAGTTCCTGGATGAGCCAGTACCCTCAGGGCAGAAGTGGCCTGGGTTGCGGGAATCCCCCTTCCCTCTGTGGGTTCAGGATTTATCCAGCAGTTGGCATGGCAGTTCTCCATCATCTAATCAGCTCTCCAGTGCATTTAGGATGACGTTTTATGTATTTATTTTATGCAGCATTTTTTTTCCATGGTTTTCAGGAGGAGTTAGTTCTAAAAACCTAGCCCACCAATATGAAAAATGGCATTCAAAATTATATGTCTATCAAATTTGGGGCAGTATGTCACGGAGAACTTTTAGGCATAGGGGAATCATTCATGGCATCTTAGAAAAAGACCGCGATGCTCACTGTTGCTTTTAAAGCCACATTTGTAATAAAAGCAGCTTTCATTAATTGAGTACCTTGTTCTGTCCCAAGCTTCCTACTGGGGGCGTTACATACACTCTTTAATTTCCTTAACACACAAACCTCTAGGATGACCAGTATTAGCATCATTCCTATTTTACAAATGAGGAAGCTGAGCAGTTCGGGGCTTGCGTAAGGACAGACACAGATGATTGGTTGAGTGTGACTCCAGAGCCAGGCTCTGAACCCCCCAGGGTCCCTTCTCCTTTGCGAGCCTCAGGCAGGTCATCGGTATTCCATGTCCCAGTTTTACATTTTTCTTTTGTAAAAACTGGAGGGCTTTAAAGGACCAAATTTTCTGTTCTCTTTTTCCCTGTCCCCCTTGTGGTGGGAATGTGAACTTCCTTGCAGGCAGGATCTGGGGCATTCTTGCTGGTTGTTCTCACGTTTCTGTGCGCACAGAAATCCACAGGGAAGCGTGTTTAACAGTCCTGATCCCAGAACTCCAGCTCCAGAGGGTCTAATGCACCAGACAGTGAGGGACCCGTGCTCAGGAACCTGCGGCTCTACCGTGCTGCTCCCTGTCATTCTCTCCACTGGGTCTTGGACCACACTCTGAGCAAAGCTGGTCCACAGGTTACATTTTAAATAATTGGATGTTGTGCACTTGTTCTCTCCTTTTTCCTGTTACTAAAGGGCAGTGTTATGTTTTTCTGGTGTCTGGGGAGTGGCCCTTTCCCTTTTGTTAAAGAAGTTGAGACTTGAGTTATTAATACTTTTAAAAGAGTTATATTTAGTGCTTTGTAAGCACTGTTGTCAGGTAGAAATGAGAATGTTTGAGCCAAAACGACTTTAATATTAATAAAATACAATATCCAGTAATTTGTTTTGCCTGACCATAACTTAGTGGTGGAAGCCTGAAGGGAATAATAAAGTTTCTGGTTATTTTAGAGAAGAAAAATTTCAACCCTCTTTTTCTACCTCCTCCCTCTCCTGCTTTTTCGCAGATTGTAAAGTGGTCAGACTGTTGCTTGCCATTAGCGTGCAGACCTGGGGAGCCTTACCAATTAATTGCGGAAGCAAGCGTGGACGATTTCAGCAAGCTGGGGGTGGCGTTCATGGAAGACAGACTCCAGATGGATAATGGACTCGTACCCCAAAAGATCGTTTGTAAGTGACTTTAGAAAATGTTTTTATCATAGCGGGATGTCATAGGTTATTCGCTTAAGGACCGCTGAGCACTTACGTTGGTATGACTTAAAGGCAATGCTTAGTTTCAGTTTAATTCAACAGGTTTGATTTAACCATAAAAGTATAACATTCAGACATGTGTGAAGATTTTTTTTGGAGGGGGTACATCTTTAGTGCTTACTAAATTTCTTAAACAAGTATTTTCCATAATTGCATTGTCCATGAGAAGGCATTCAAATTCAGAACCCATATAATATTTATTTCACACAGTTTAATACACAATCAAGTGTTACTATGAAATGCTGAATCTAACAGCTTTTTACTTAGAATACGTATGTCAAAATTTTTTGGAACAAATCTTGTTTTAGGCAGCATACAAACTGTTCTCCTTAATTAAGCTTAAAAACAGACTTTTTATGTCTGTGAAAGTCTTCTTTTGTATCATGGGCAAATAAGAATGTCACTTAGCTCTGGAAATTTATGCAATCGTTAAATTTTCCGATTTGCCACCTGCATGTGCCTCATACCATGTCAGACACATAGCAGGTGCTCAGTAAATGTTTTTTGAATCAGTGATTGTGAACTTATATTCTAATCCTGGGACAAGATACTGGAAAGACCCTTCTCACTGATCCTACGGAGAGTCCTGAGAGCAGGTTTTCACCGGGGTGTGCTTAGATAGACTCTGGAGAGTGTGTCCTTTTCTTTTCTCAGTTTCGTTAGCATAGAGGAGAATAACACTCAAGAATTGAGTCTGTAAATAAGTAGGCAAAATCACCTTCCTGAATCTCACTTTCTTCACCAGTCAGTAAGAGGATCTTAGGGTCTCTGATATGTATAAGAAAAGATGGTTGTGGGAACTGAGGATTTCACTGGGGGTCCCCCAGCAGGCAGGAGCAATTAGTGTTTCCAAAGGATGCCACAGAGTTGAGGTGGGGCTGCAGGGGGGGAGCCGTGCAGGGGCCTGTCCTGGAGTGGATGTCATGGAATGCAGAGGTGGTGATGAGATTCTTGAGCTGAACTACATGATAAACAAGAAGTGTTGACTTCTCTTCATCTTTCTCGTTCATGCTTTAGCGGTGCACTTGCAGGACCCGACTCTGAAGGATCTTAAGGATCAGGCCTCAAACAAGCAAGCTCAAATCCTGCAGCCGAACCCTGAACCTTCTCTTGAGATTGAGCCCAAGCAGGACGAGCAGGACGTCATGGAGCACGTTGGCAAAGATGGCCCGAAGGTTCTTGGTGGAGAACCCAAGCAGAGGAGAGGCAGTGCCTCTGGGAGCGAGCCTGCTGGGGACAGTGACAGGGGAGGAGGCTCCGTGGAGCATTATCACCTCCATCTGTCTAGTTGCCATGAGTGTTTGGAACTAGAGAACAGCACCATTGAGTCGGTCAGGTTTGCATCTGCAGAGAACATTCCAGATCTTCCCTACGATTACAGCAGCAGTTTGGAGAGTGTTGCTGATGAGAGCTGCCCTGAGAGAGACGAGAGGAGAGTCAACATCACAGGAAAGGCACCCAACATCCTAGTCTACGTGGGCTCTGACTCCCAGGAAGCCCTCGATCGGTTCCAGCAGGTCCGATCTGTCCTGGCCGACTGTGTGGACACCGACAGTTACATTCTCTACCACCTGCTGGAGGAAAGTGCGCTCGGAGACCCCTGGCCAGACAACTGTCTGTTGTTGGTCATTGCCACCAGCGAGTCCATTCCCGAAGATCTGTACCAGAAGTTCATGGCCTACCTTTCTCAAGGAGGGAAGGTGTTGGGCCTGTCTTCCTCCTTCACGTTTGGTGGCTTTCAGGTGACAAGCAAGGGTGTACTGCAGAAGACAGTTCAGAACTTGGTTTTCTCCAAGTCTGAGCAGAGTGAGGTAAAGCTCAGCATCCTAAGCAGTGGCTACGTTTACAGGGAGGGTCCCGGAGAGCAGCTTAGCCTGGGCAAGCTCCAGGGCCACCTAGAGAACGAGGACCAGGACAGGATGATCATCCAAGTGCCTTTTGGAACATGTGGAGGAGAAGCTGTTCTTTGTCAGGTATGTCAAGTTGATAATCTTCGGGTATCCTGGAGAGGGGATGTTCTCTTTAAGGCTGTCCCTGTAAAGGTTTCAAGAGTTTGTGTGCTGCAGGTTACTGATGGCTGGGAGCTTTTGCTGATGGTGAGCAGAAGGTTTCATTTAGTTCAGAATTTTCATGAATACCCTGATTAACTGAAAGACTTGTGATGGCAGAATGGGCCAGGTGTTATGGTCAGTTGAGCTTGCTGGTTAAACAAGGATCTTGTTTTGATCTTTACTGGTAGAGACCTTTCTAAAATACACTAGTCTACTTTCTTGCCTCAAAGTACACTGTAATTAATATAATCGAGCCTTTGTTTAACATAGAAAGTTGAAAGCGTTAGGGTGGTGATTCCAAACGTCAGTGACCATCAGGTTAAAATATTGCAGTTGATTGCGGAGGTAGTTTATGTTAAAAAGGTCTCCAAATTCCCAATTCTTATGATTCGCTCCTCTTAACATCTAAGGGCTGAGAAAAAGCTCAAATGAGAGAATGTCGAAGTTATTTAGATTTATGGCAAAGTATTAATGATACACAGGTAAGGACAAAATAGAGATTCAAAGGAAAGTACTAATTTCCTTCCCATGCTTAGGAGGTCCTTTGGCTTTTCTGCTGTTTTTTATTCCATCCTCTTTTTCCTTTTAGCTTTTTGTTTGTTGGTGAACAGAAGCAGGATGGACTTATTTCAGAATTCCTCATCATTTACCATGACTCTTTTAATGCGTTAGGGAAGAAGTTTTTGTTAGAATTAAACGAACACTCACTTACCCTGCAGGATTTGATATGTAATGAGAAAACTAAGGAGCCGTAGATATTTTGCCCAGAGGAGTTCCCAGGATGAGTGTAACAGATTTTGTTTTCCTATAGGGATCCTTTTATTGACTTAGAGAAATTCTTTATTTTTTTGTTTTGTTTTGTTTTCATTTTGTAATGCCTCCTCTCTTTCTAGCCCTCCTAGAAGCTGAGTCTCTTGGATTTTCAGACCAAACATTCTTTAAGGGGGTATAGCTTTGTTTTTTTGCTATTCTAAAGCCTACTCATTTGTTTCTAAGATAATGCTCAGCCAAAGATGCTTGAAATTAAGAAATCTGGACATCAGGAGAGATGAACATGTACAACCCAGGCAGGTTTCCTGTAGGGCAGCAAACCACATCAGTTAGCTTTTGGAGGCCTAATAAATGTTTTCCTTATCTTTTTCTCTATAAATACGGCAACTGTAGTAACTGCTCATTCTCAGAAAATCCACTTAAAAACCCGACTTCCTAGAGCCATATTTCAGTTTTGAAGAGCAAATCTTGCCACCCCTGTGCACAGACTTGTACTAGAAAATTGATTTGGCACTGTTGCGATCCGTTTCTCCGAGTTACATAGCAACTCTGCTTGCCGCACCGTTTAAACTGACCCCCTTACTATCATAAAATTTGATACTGCAGTGCACGGCCCTAGGAAAAAAAAGGCATATGATGCAGCTTCACAAATCAGACTCAGAGGATTAGAATGTCATTTTTGATTTTAAATGACTTCCAGAGTTCTGTGTGACAGGGTCACTGTTTTCTCCACATGCCTGTGTCTCCCAGTTAACTCTCCGAGATCAAAAAATAAATATTATCACAGGCTGGTTAGTTTCCTCTTTCCCTGTTCAATTTCATAGTCGTCATCTTTGTAATAAATCTAGTAATGATGTAACCCAATAAGAGGAGGCGAAGGACTTCAAGGGCAAAACACAGCTGCACGCTAGGCGGTGGTGTCCCCAGCCAAGGCTTTGATGCCTTTGCCATTCATAATAGTAAGGAGGCAGGGAAAATGTTTGTGTGCTTGTAGCACTGATCGAGTTTGCAGGGAAAATTTAATGCTGTGGATTCATGCTGATATTTGACTGTCAGCTGGACCAGGAGTTTGGCATGAAGTTGTCCAAATAAAGTCTCTAAAACGGATTTTAAAAGATTTTGTTTTCTTACTTAGCTTAGCATGTGGCAGAAGTGGGTCTGCTTCTGTTAGCAGAGTTTCTCGACCATCGCACTATTGACATTTTGAGCCAGAGGATTCCCTGTGGTGAGGAGCAGTCCTGTGCATCTTAGGATGTTGGGCTGCCTCTCTGGTCTCTGCCCATTAGATGCCAGTAGCACCCCTCTTTCTCCCGTCTGTGGCTGGAGATTTTTTTTTTAGCTTTGGCTTTTGATCTAGCTAAAAATTTTTAGAAGAAGCCAAGTCACAGAAATAGGCCCGTCACTATGGTAACAACATCATAAGAGGATGAGACTCTTGTCGGATATGGCGGAGGACCAGGAGTACAAATCTACCGCGCACACACTCTGGCGTGTGCCGTTTTCTCCCTATTAATTGAGGGTGTAGAAGCAGAGGGGGCCTCTTTTCCTTACCCAAATCCTGAGGCGGTAGGCAAAGGCAGCCCTCACGGTTCCCACAGCATTCTTTTTCCCCGTCCCTGGACTCGGAGGCCTGTTTGTAGCACCATCGTTAGTTTTCCTCCTTGGCAGTTTCTCGCGTGAAAATGAGCGCAGTGCCTTTACCGCGTTGCTTCCTTGCTTCGTGGACATCCTGTGTATTCATCCCCTCCAGTGAGTCCACATGCGTCCGATCAGTGCCTCCCCTTCGCCCCCGGGCTTGAGTGGGAATGGAAGCTGGCTCGTTTTATTCCTGCCACCTGTAAAGGTTAATCTCCGGGGTAGCCACGTGCTCACGTGAATTAAACGGGGCCCTGCTGTGCTGTGCTCCACGCCAGCGCTGGCTTTGACCGTGGCAGAGCGGAGGCACTCCTTTAAGGTAGAGACACACACGGATCCCTCTGAGGGTTTCTCTTTTCTGCCTCGTCCCCTCTCCAGGGCGGTTTAGAGGACAGGTCTCTACCTGCCGCCCCCAGACCGGCACACTCAGCTGTGGGCGCAGCAGCCGCCTGCAGCCGACCAGCTGTAATTTGGGGACCGCGCTGATCAGGGTTTTGCAGACCTTTTCAGATTGGCCTCAACTTTTAACATTGGGACTATTCTGGGAAATATTCCTGGATGGTATATTTGGCTTGCTTAAGGCTTGGGTGGGAATTGAGAAATTTTAAGTAGCCTGAGGGCTGGCACCGGGCTTTTTATTTTCATCATGCTCTTAGACCGTCAGGCCGGATGCTTTGCATACACTCCATAAAAGCAAAGCGAAGTGAAGCAGATGAGCTCGGTCTGCTCTCCTGGGTACTCAGTGTTCTGGCAGCCTCCAGGCTCTAATGCCCAGTTAAAATCTGATCTCAGGCGAGCTAGAGCTTCCAGTAAGTTCCTTCATACCAAGACGCAGACTGTTGACAGGTGGAGATATTTTAATTTTAACTAGAGAAGAAAGCTTGAAGTGAATATGTGAAGTTTCAAATCTTAGAATTCAACAGGAAGAGGTGGAGGAGGAAGAAGAGGAGGAAGACGAGGAGGGTGGGTGGAGGGAAGGCCTTTCTATGTCTGTGAAATCCCAGCCCATCCACAGCGAGTCCTCACTTCATGTCATCGATAGCTTCTTGGAAACTCTGATCTTAATGGAAACGGCGTATAGCAGAGCAATTTTACCATGCACTAATTGATGTAAACAAGAGTGAAGTTCCCACGGCATATATCTGGTCACAGAAACATCAGCAGACTTCTAGATAAAGACCAAAACACCTCTAATATTAAACATTGATATAAATGTGCGCCTATGTACATTTAAGAAAGATTAATAAAAACAAGGTCATTATTTACTTATTCCAGTTGAGGGTCTCGGGCGGCCGGAGCCCATCCAGGCAGCACCAGTCCTGGCCAGGATGCTGTCCTGTCGCGGGGCACACCCACACTCCGACGGGGACCATGTAGACACGCCAGTTAACCTGAAGTGCACGGCTTTGGGATGTGGGAGTCCCCGGAGAAAACCCGCACAGGCAGCGGCCCTGGCCAGGAATGGGTTTTTTTTTCTCATCAATTTTGTAACAAAACAATAATGAACTCAAGGACCTGCTGTATTTTAATTCCTACAAACACTCTTAACGGGATGAATGTGGCTTCTCTCCCCGCAAGTGTTGTTTTCCATTATGGCTAATAGGTAGGATGGGAGCTTCCAGCCCAGCCCGGTGCCTCCCTGAGTTGGGGAGCAGCTGGGTTCTCAGCACAACTGGATTTCTAAATATTTGGTCCTATATCCAAGTTAAGTAACTTGGCCAAGCTCACACGACTGATGAGTGATACAGGTAACCTGGAAGGAGTTTGCTAACTGTCTGGGGTTATTTCCACCGCGACTGCTTACTCAGCCCAACAGCTATGATTTCAGTAGGCTCTTTGGAACCTTTTCTTGCTCACCATGAGTTTCCAGGTATTCAGGCTCAGAGTTTATATGCTTCTTAGTGTCTGCAGGTGCCTCTGATTTACAAAGTGGTATCTTTTCCCTCAGGTACACTTAGAACTACCTCCTAGCTCTGCCATCGTGCAAACTCAAGAAGATTTTAACTTGCTTAAGTCGAGCAATATTAGAAGATACGAAGTCCTTAAAGAGATTCTCACAACCCTTGGCCTAAGCTGTGATATGAAACAAGTTCCTGCCTTAACACCTCTGTACTTGCTGGCGGCCACGGAGGTGAGTTTGTGGGCACGGCGGGGAAGAGAGTGCCTCAGTGTGTCCTCAGTGTGTGTCCCTTCTCCAAGACAGCGACCCTTTCCCTTAATTGTTCTGTTTCCGTTGGTTTTGATTTTGATTTTGGTTTCTGTTTCGATCTTCTGTTTCTGTTTTGACTTTGGGTTTGGAAACCATCCTAAAGATATGCAAGTATCATTCATTTGGGGAGAGTTTGCATAAAGCAGGGAGAGACCATTTATGTCTGCGGGTTGTGGCTCTTGCCACTTTGGGTGGAGGAGGATCCCGTTTGAGTTGTCAAGAGTATGTTTGGAAATCGTAACTTGTTCATTTGAGATTGAAAACATTTGTTTTGATTTGGGTCCTTTTTCAGCAGATCTTAGGACAGGAAAATCACAACTTCTGTTTGATTTGTGCTGATGTCTGCCATCTTGTGGCGAAAGGGGTCTGGGTTTCAGTTCCTATCTGAGTTGCGTCTAAAAGGAAAATGCCACAGAGTTGGGGATGTGTAGTTGGGGATTCTCTCGGACGTGTATCTGGGTTTGCTGCCTGTGATAGATGCCTAGTTTTGGCCAGGTTGCCAGAGTCTCCAGGTGTGTGTTCTTGCTAACTCCTTTACTTTGCCATGCTGTCAATTTCTTATTCATTGTGACAAATTATTTTGTGGGTCTATTTCTGTTGTCTCCTCTGGACAGGTAAATTTGTGAGTTTAATGATGTAACTGTACAGTTTCAGCAAATACCTGGTAGTGCAGGTGACTTTAAACACCGAACTTCCCTGCTTTACCTTGAAAAGAACAAAATACACCCCTCACACCAACATTTTTAAAAGAGGAGGCATTCTGTTTGGGTTATACTCTGTCCCGTGGCAAACTTACTTTTCAGAGGAGAGCAGAGCTGTGAGCTGTCTGGGTGCATAGCGCTCACTTGGAGAAGACAGACATAAAATCTGAGAGCATTTTAACAATTAGGATACCATACAGGATTGTTTGAGGACTAGAAGAAATAATGTAAGTAAAAGTTCTGTATAAACTATAATACTTAAGTGATAGTACAGTTATTATTATTAGGTTGTTGGGAGACTGAATGAGTAAGATATGTATAATGTGCCCAACAAATGCCTGGTGCCTTGTCTAAAACGATGACAGGTAATATTTTTAATTAAATAATTAATTTAGTAATGGGTGATTTTTTTAAATTTAAGAAACATTTTTGTTATTGCGTTTTCGTCACACAGTTTTTGGCCAGTTTGCGCTGTTGTTGATGAATGCTCTTGGGAATTGTATGACTTTGTTTTGCACTTTCATCTTAGGAACTCAAAGCCTCACATCAGTTATCTCTGTTTTTATGTGTTCAGTTAATAGGAAGAAAAGCATCGCCTCTGTCTTGTGACTTACAAAAAGATATCAAAATAAAGCTGGTCCTCACAGCTTCAAGCCTTATAGACAACCTACCTTGGAGGAGCAGGGCAGAGCCATGTGGGTAAGAGTGACTAGTCTTAAGGGGACTGGGACTGTCACTCCGCTGGACCTTCTCTGTCCTCATTTCCTGAGCATGGCGGGCTGAGGCTGGGCGCGGGAGCAAGTGTCTGCCTGCTCCAGGGCTCCCAGCCCGGGAGGTCAGGCATCGGGAGAGCCTGCACTTGCCCCTGGCAGTGCTCCTGTGCTTTCCCAAGTTTGACCACGATGGTCTTGGGACTTGGACCTCTGGACTCTTGGATGGCAATGAGTAGGAAAGAATGGTTGTTCTCCTGGGAGCAGAAGTTTGGAACTCTAGGCCTTTTTGGCGTATCCTTTAGGATGGGCATAACCTGAAATACCTGAAGAGAGGCTTTGCATACGTGTCTGCTTATATTCAAACACGAAACAGATGCGTCACATCTTGGTCCTTCCAGTTCTTTGAACGGCCTGGGGCAGCAGGGTGGTGGTGGTGGTGGTGGTGATACATTTTCACCTGTTAATTGATCGATTGGGGGAGTATTGATTCCTTCATTCACAAACCATGGGAATGAGATGCTTGGACGTGATTAAAACAAGGATTTGCTCTGTATACTCCCCACCAAAAGCTCTTTATTATAATACACCATGACTTTGGAAAATAATCATTTTCAGAAATGTTCATTTCCTATTTTGGGTCCTTCATTTGGTCCTGTTGATTTTCTTGGATATCTATGCTGTGGACTACTTTCTTTTTCCTCTTAATTGTTCATTTCAGACTAAATTGTTTTACTTTGGGAGCCCAAGGAACCGAATGTGTGTGTGTATGATGATTGTACATATCCTCATTTCTTTTTTTTTTTTTTTCCTCACTCTGCTGTCCGGGCTAGATTGAGTGCCGTGGCGTCAGCCTAGCTCACAGCAACCTCAGACTCCTGGGCTCAAGCAATCCTTCTGCCTCAGCCTCCTGAGTAGCTGGGACTACAGGCATTTGCCACCATGCCCGGCTAATATTTTCTATATATTTTAGTTGGCCAATTAATTTCTTTCTATTTTAAGTAGAGATGGGATCTTGCTCTTGCTCAGGCCGGTTTTGAACTCCTGACCTTGAGCGATCCGCCCGCCTCGGCCTCCCAGAGTGCTAGGATTACAGGCATGAGCCACCGCGCCCGGCCCCCATATCCTCATTTCTTAGTGTTCACTAACTCTGCTTAGAAGAACTTGTATCTGCTGCCGAAGGAAATGTCATTATTCAGGGTTTTATGTTTTCCTGGAATACAAGTTCTCTAAAGGATTATCGTGCACATGAATTCGAAGATAGATTCTTACCAACCGAGATGGTCTTTGTGGAGGCAGCTGGACGATTCCTCTTGATCTTGTCCTGATGGCTCAATATTTATAGATATGGACCATGGAGATAGGGAATAGAATTGGGTTTGTACTTTCTACTTGGTTTTCCTTCCTGTAGTCCCACTTAATAGATCCCATTGATCCTCACGGAATTAAGTTGTGTGGAGAGGATCGTGGCCCACAGCCATCTGTCAGACCCTGCTGGTCGGTCCATCACTCGTACCTGCCTTGGGGTTACGGGCTGGGGCCTGCTTTCTGCTCCCTGTGTCGGATACTTGTTGCTGGGAAGCAACGATCTCTCACCACAAGGTGTCGCTGCTGAGCTAGGCTGCCTGGCGCACAGAACCCAAGAACTATAAAGTAGTTCTTCAGAGATTTAATTTTTTCTATGTCCGTATCACATAGTATAATTTTGTAGTTTTCCATTATACTGGTAGCGCTTTTTTTTTGGGTCTGTAAAAATTATTTCAATCTCCCAGTTTATAATATTCGACTTTCATTCAACATTTACTGTGTCCTAGGTACTCTTACAGCGTGGAATATGAAAGAACAGAATAAATCCACCAGTTATCTAAATAGTTCCACTGCATACCAGCTGTGTTTACACAGCTCTGTGCCTTGACACTTGCTCTTTATGGCGAATAGCGCAGATTTATGCAGCACCTATGTGCTTCTATATTACTCTGATAGGAATGGAAAAGAAAAGCACTCTGATCCAAGTCAAAAACACACTCACCTGAGGTCTGGCCGACCCCTGGCATTTGCCAGGGTTGTGTTCTGGAACCTTCATCAGCGCCTAAACACCATGGTAGCATGTGGTTCCCACTATAAATTCAGGCTTGTACGACTTCATGACTGTCACTGTGTGTGCCGAGAAGAAGCAGGGCTCTGCCGAGGAGCAGGCTCCGGGCGGCTGGGCTGGGCGCTTCCTTCTGACCAAGGTCTCCATGTTTCATCTACGCTCCCAGCGGCAGGATTGAAATTCAGGCCTCAGCAAAATTACGGTGACTTAAACCTTAAAACACACGAACGCATGGATACCACGTGCCTGTATCTGTAGAAACAAGACTGGAAGGAAATCTAGTACATGTAGGGCATGTTTCTGGTGGGTGATTTTCATCTTTTTGAACTGTATTTCCCACATTTTCTGTAACGGACATATATTAATTTAATAATGAGCCAAACCGGTTATTCAGAAATAAAAAACAAACTTAAAAAAGTTGTTAGACGTTGACAGCATCTTATAAGTGGTTAAATTTGAGTGTTAAAAGGCAGGGAATCTTGTATAGGTATTGATAGTTTGGTTAATATTTGGCACCTATATTAATTATTTAAAAAGGTTTTGCTTTGCTGGTAAACCACTGGACTGTGGTAAGTGGCTCATTGCAGCTGTGACTTGGGTCTAGCTGTGAGCCCTCCTTAGCGTGTGGGTGCCTGGGGGCTGCAGCTCTCCCTTTGCCCTGTCGGCTGGAAGGTACCGCTGGCATTGATTCACGATTCCCGTGCCCCATCCCTGCTTGGATGCTCCAGTTTCTTGGCAGAACCCTCTGAACTGTTCTCAAAGCCCACATGCTCGTGTGACCTCTACACGCTTCCTTTCCTCAGGTGCTAGTGAGCGAGAGGCGGGTGGGCCGTGTGGTGACTGCATGGCGTGGTGGGGCAAGATTACTGGGGGCCACCATGGGGATCTGCCGCCATTGGCGGGTGGCAGGAAGTTAGCGGCAACACATCTTTACTTGGGGGGGCCGGGGGGGGGCAGAAATGAGCTTGTGTGTGAGAGACACTGATTTTATAGAAAAAACACAATCCTTTCTCTTGCAGGACACCAGAAAAAAACACAATTGTTTCATATTTTATAGAAGCATTTTAATAGATTTTATTTTCTATAAAATTTAATTTTATAGAAAGAACACAATTCTTTCTTTCCCAATTAGGAAACTAGCTGTCTTGTTTCTGTTTCCCTGGGTTCCATTTCCATTTTTATCTCTGCCAGGGAAGGGGCAGACAGGAAGAGGGCGTGCTGTGAGGCCTCCAGGGGTGGTTCTCGCTGAGAGGGGCAGCTGTTGCCTTGGGACCAGCTGTGACCCGAACCTATGCATAGGGACAGAGCAGCTCCCCCTCCGCTGCAGAGTCCCCTGCCCCACGGGTCCCTTTTGGTCCCCCCAGTGAGGCCAGAGGGAGGAGAAGAAGGTGGGACCTGACCCCCCCCACCCCATCCCCAAAGCCTGCACCATTGCTCTGGGCCGCTGGGGCCATTTTTCAGTGTTCCCTTAGCTTGAGCTGTCCGTCTCGGGATCCAGGGAACACGAGATTTTTTTTTCTAAAATAAAAAAGTTTGGGATCCTCTTGGGTGTGCAGTGTGGCTGGTAGCTAATCGTGTGTAAGTGAGCGGAGAAATAGAAGCCGGCTGGACTTTTGGCAGGAGTCCTGTGTCCAGTTACTTTACCCTTGGGATCAAGATGTAACCGTAACAAGAAGTGACAACAGAGTTTGTTATGGAAGTAACTGGGCAGAGTCACCCTGGTGTGTGTGTGTGTGTGTGTGTGATTTTGAGTAGTGTGGGAGTTGTGGAATGGATACTATATGCTTAAAAAGAAAAACTAGTTATAACATTTCATTTTGGTTCAACCCTAAATTTTTACTGAGAAACTTTTTTCTCTGTCTCAAAAACAGGTACTGTTGGTAAGGATAGTTTTGATATTTATAAACGTGTCAAAAACAAAAAACTCCGAAGTATAGTCCCTTCTACCTGGGGAATCACTTGTTTGTTAAATTTACTTTTTATCGAATGTATTTAAGGTGTACAATGTGATGATTTGATATACGTATACACAGTGAAATGGGAGTTACTTTTTTGATGTCGGTTGCTTTTTGAAGAACCTTAGACTAAGTCTTACCACATGGTTCTCACTCCTCCTCCTCTGACTGATCATGTAGCAAACATTTGCGTGCCTACGGAGCATAAGCCCTTGTTGGGAAAGTTTCTGGAAAACGAGAGATACTTTCTCATCCTCGCGGTATGCGTTACAATGAACTAAGCCCTTTTTCTTGTGTCACGATCCCCGTCGCATCTCTCAGCAGCCCTGGTGTGTAGGGCGAGGCAGGGGAGGGGTCTGTGCCTCTTGGGAATGGAAACTGGGTTATAGAGCAGCGAAGAGGCTCGTGTATTTTTCTAACGAGTTAATCAGAATTCTCCACTGGAAAAAAAAACTTCGCTTGCCATTTTTTAGCATAGCATTTGACATGAAATCCTCCCCCACTCCTACCTTTAATCCTAGTGATTCTTGCATGTTCGTATAGGTAGAAACTTCTAGCATGACTCCAAGATACAGTTAAAAAGTAATTTTTTAGCGATCCAAACCGGAGAGAAAGTCAGAATTCCAGGTGCGCCCTGAATAGCTTTTGACATGTGGCTGCTGTGGTCTTGTGGCGGCGGCGATTTTACAATACGGCCCCGGCTACGGAGCAGCTGGCAGATTAAAGCAAACATTTAAAAGCTTTTATAGCTATGAATGTTTTTAAGGGTCTTTCATATACCTCTTTCTCTCCTTTCTTTCTTCCTTCGCCCTTCACCCAAACTAGAACCTTTTTGTTCATTTTGACTGACTTCCTGTTATCAAACGTAATACCCATGGCAAAAGGTGACATGATGAGCTTTGACGTTGAAATGCAAAAGAAATAATACTTGCCGTGTTTTCCTTAGCTCCCTTTTAAAAATTTTATTTTTGTGCGGAGAAGGCTTTTCAGCTACTGGACGCCCTGCCTTTTTTTTTTTATTCCAATCTTGTTCCCACAGGCAGGTTTCAAAGCAGCTCCCGTGGAGTAAAAGCTTCTACGTCAGGGTTAAAGTCAAGGTAGAGACGGAGAATACGCTTGTGGGAAATGCAGACAAACACAGCTTCTGTTGTTTTCCACTTTTAGCTAGTCTTGTTTGGTTTTCTCCGTGTTGGGGCGCTCGCCGTCTGATCCGGGGAAGGGGTGACACGGGAACATGTGGCCCGCGGTTTCCCTCTTGGGGTGGCACCCTATCTCCGAAGGGTGGTTTTATTTCCGTCGACTATTTATACCCAGCATTTATGTAGTCACAAATTTGTGGATGGGAAACAGGCTCTTTTGGAATAAAAAAAAACCCTCCGAGACCAAATGCTTCTGGTCTCCTACACCGGCTCCGTAATAGCTGCCATGTGTGAGCGGGCACGGATTACCGCGCTACCTCCTGGGAAGTCGTGGAACATTCTCAAGAGCGGATTTTTGTCTCCCAGGTCCAAAAAGTACATCCTAGGGAATAAGCCCACCCTGGTACCGGGTTAGCGGGCACGATCACAGAGGGGTCCCGCGGTCAGGTGCGGGAGCTAGGGACCGGGATTTGAGGTGGGTGCGTGGTGGGGTGCCCTGCAGTGACGGGGGAACCGTTGAGCCTGGCACTTCTGGACTTGAGAGCTCGTGGTGTCAGCTCAGGAATGTTGGGGTCTGAGACCCGAGTACCATTTGATAAATGTTCTACTTCAGTTCTTGGGATGTGAGGTATAGTTGGGGAGTTCGTTTTGTTTCCAGCATGCTAATCATTTGAGAACGTTGCTCTGAGACTTGTGCCGTCTTGGAAAAAGGTTTATAGTGTTTCAGGGGTTTCCACATTGACAGGCGGTTTGTGGACCTGAGTGGTGCTTAATCCTCCGTTCCCCCCGCCCCCTGGCTGAGCAGGAAGGGCAGAGACAACTTGGGGTGCTCGGGGAGCGCTGTTCCCTGTGCTGGAGCTCAGCTGCACCGGGCAGTACAAGGCAGATTTCTCTGGCTTCCTCGTGAAAGCAGGAAAACTCAGCCAAGGTCAGTCTGTCTGTCTGTTGTACACCTCATTCAGGGCATAAGAAGAAAAGGCTCATTTCTTCCTAAAAATCTTCATTTCTTAGTTTTGTTGTTGTTTTGGCCCCACGGTTGCCTGTGTATGAACGTGCCTCTCCAGGAGCTGTGCCGAGTTTGGCCACCCATAGTCCTCCAGTTGCTGTGTGTTTCTAGTACAATCCTGCATTACCCCTCTGCTTGTGTTGTGGGTATTTTTCTTCCTTAGAAGGTTTTCAGGCTTCGGTTTAATATTATAATCAATGGAAGAAATATTGGAGGTTCCATTCCATGATGTATACATATACCAAAACATCATGGTGTGTACGTAAATGTATATAATTTTTACTTGTCAATTAAAATAAATAAAATTTGAAAAAGAAATGTTGGAGTTAAAGACTGTAATTTCAGTTCTTACTGATTATTGCAGATGCTGTCCCTTATTAAAAAATTCTAGCGGTCAAAGCCCATTTCATGAATTGAGGAACGTGGTTTTAAATTAAAACAACTTAGAGTCTTAGAATATTTGTTTGAATCGATACTTTTCAGTAGTATTGAGTTTTTTTCAATTTCAGCCATACGAATATATGTATTTATTTATCTATGGGGATACACACACACACACAATTATTTATTTAAATTCATATGTTTGTTTTAACTAAAACTTCAGGAAAACCTGAGATTGCTAAAATAGAATCTGCCTTTGTGGAGCAGTCATTTCTCCAGTTACCCTTGAGGATCAGAGAAGATTTTAGGTTAGCGTATCTGGAGATTTCCTTTGACGCATTGAAGTTTACAACACGATTTTGTTGTGTGGGTGTTCTTGTCTCTTGTGTGTGTGTTGTGCGGTGTGTCCCAGAGTGGGGAGATGGGCTTTGGGTGAAGAGAATGGTTGTGTTAGCACTGTCCTGCTGGACTTCTGAGATGGAAATTCACATTCCCAGGGGTGAAGGTGGGAAGACACTACCCGTCACCAGTCAGCAGGAGGGCTCGGTCCTGAACATGCTGAATATCCGCGTCGTCGGACCATTTGTCAGTATCGCAGGCCACTGGTCTGGGCACCCGTCCGAAAACATTTTCAGTTTAAACCAACTCGCCTCCTGCATCCAAAACAAAAGTTTAAAGAATTAAAATTAAAGTTTAAAGTGAATATTCTTCTAAGAAAACATGTCAAGGTTTGCTTTTCTATGCCTAGAGAAACAGTTGGCAAGTCATTTTCTTTGAGCAAAAACGAATCCTACAGGCAGTGGTTATTGAAGAGTAATTGAATGATGGCACCACTAATCCCCGTTCCTGCTTTTAATCTCTGTAAATAAGGAAATATTCCTTTTAAAAGAAACATCAAACAGTGGTTTCATACATTTTAAAATGATGGTTAATTTTGGGGGAGGTTTTGGGGTGTATCCAGACTCTTTCTGCCTGGAGTTGCCTAGATTATTACGCTAGATTATTACTTTCCATAGGCAACTTTAGTACACGTGATGATTTAAGTTTTCGTATAGCTTTCTAGTTCATAAAATGCTTTAAAGGTCAAGGCTTGTAATTGTGAAGATTCTCCTCCTTCTGTGATGTTGGGGTTAGGTGTGGAACCTTAGATTGGCTAAATTTAGGAGTGTGTCAGAGAAGATGGCTTTTTAAAGAATTGTCACCAAATTCTCATTACCAAATCCTTCTCTGTGCTGTCGGGAGGGAAGCAGGTGAAATGACCTTTTTCATCCCTTCCAGGACTCCACAGGATTTATGCTGCTCTTGGCAAAGCAATTAGAGTACAAAAATGAAAATAAAAATAAAAATTTAACTTTTTAAGCAATTCCTTTAATTTGCATTCTTTTCTAAGAAATTGTGACTACTACCATCTTCATCTTTATACTGGAACAAATTGAAATCATTTATAGGTAAGTCTTCACAGTTCATTTCAGCACAATGAAAGAAAGTTTTGCTATCTGCTTTATTTATTTCAGACTCATTCTCAAATTAATTTGACTGTTCGTTTAAGAATTATCAATGCAATATATAGCAGCCTCAAATTTACAACAAAGTTTTGTTTTCAAAGTTTGTTTGCTAAATTGTGTTTAAACACTCGGTTCCCCATTTTTTATGACAGTTGGGCTTTCTTACCAGCTCACATATGTTCTCCTGTTCCATAATGCATTAATCTGTAGACTCCCCTCTTACTGTACCGCTCCTGCGTCAGATTGTGGTGTAGGGGATCATGAACACAGTGGGAACACATTGAACAGCTCTTTCTACTTCGCTAGTGGGCGACCCAGAATATAACAGCTATGTCTCAGACATGGCTCAAAAACGCCGTATTGGACACCTAGTGATACCATGGTACATATACGTACTCAGGGGGAGTTAATGAATTTGTGTTGGTAGGTTAATACTTTTCTTATATTTCAGAACACATTTTTTTTCCTTGAAAGTAACTGTTGAACTATACACCCAAGTAGAAGAAAACATTTCTTAGAAAATTTCAAATGTGCAAAAATAAACAGAATAGTGATGCAGTGGACACCTATGTACCCATCACTCCCCTTAATAGTTACCCATTTATAGCCAATCTTACTTCATCTGTTCCTACCCACTTCACTGCCTGCATTTTGAAGCAAATCCCAGATATCGTATTGAATGTCTCATCTGTGAATATTTTAGTACGTGTCTCTAAAAAATAAGAGCTCTGTTTAAAAACATAATCGCAGTACCACCGGTGCACCTAAAATAAAGCAATTCCTTCTCATAATCTCATTGCAGTCAGCCGTTCAGTTTCCAACTAGACGAATATTTAAAGATGGGCTGTGTTATCCATGCATTGTGGATAAGCATATTGGTCCCATGGTAAAAAAAAAAATTGAGAAAGAAGCAATTGATATAAACCATTGTAACTTTTTGGGGGAAGTTGATCTGGAAAGTTGATTTTTATGTTTCTTTTGAATGCCATATACTTTAGCCCCCGTTAGAAGGCCATTCTGAAAATAGCAGTAAATAGCCAGTTGTAATAACAACGCAAAACAACCCAGCGCGTTGAAACATGGGGGTTTTGTTCTGACTCTTGCTCTTTCAGAACCAGACATGCGTTCCTCGCCCTCTCTTCTGCCTGCTAAGTCCTGGGCTCCTTCAGCAGGGACGGTATTGATTTTTGCTCCGTATGCTTTCGGTTCGAGTTGATGTTTAGCCTTTGACCCAGCCACTTTCTTACAATAAACAGTTTGTTGATGAGAGCAGCTGCTCAGCAGATTGTTTCCAGATTGTTCTCTCATGGCTGGGGACACGGTGCACCTTACGAAGAAGCTGGCTGGAAGCTTAAGGCTTCTACTTCTTACCCTCTCTGCCTTTGAAGCCAGCTGTCAGCCTCTGATCATTTTTCTATTTATCTGTAGTGAAACAGTGTGAATCTGTGGCACTAGAAATCGGCCCTCACAATCCTGAATTTTTTACTCTCTGAATGAATGGTAGCAGCATTTTCTAGAAGTTTCTGCCATTTGGAGCAATTCCTTACATGACAGACGGTAAGAATTCCTGGCATTTGGTACCTAGACGTTAATGTCCCTTGGGGTGCTGTGTGTGTAGGAAAAGGAACGGGCCGAGCTTTACTTTGTGCCAACAATCTGTGTTCCTTGAATATTTAAAGGTCTACTACACGGTTAAGGAATGAGATTGCTTGCAAACTAAGCAAATATTATCTGCCTTGTGACTTGATCCCTTTTAAAACAGATTCTCTTATTTATTGTTTTTATACTTTTGAAAGAGAGTACTTTTTTTTTTTTTTTTAAGAATTGCAAGAGACGGATCATCTCATGACTTTGTGATTTATGTGGCTGAAAGGCACACCTTGGTTTGGGGTTTTGCTGCTTCCCCAGTCACCCCCAGCTGTTGCCTGGCTTGGCCCGTCTGCTCTCAGCGACCTTCATTAGGAAGGGAAGGTCAGAGCTTTCAGCATCAGAGCCAACACTTTTTACTAAACTGGCCACCAGGGGCTGCTGTCAGAATGGTGAGGCTGAGCTCACCTCCCCAGAGGCAAGTTTACTTTTGCTACAACCAGTAAATTTTGTTAAGCTACCAATCCTGGTTTCAAAACTCAGGTCTCACTGCACAGCCTCCAGTCACCAAGCATGCTTACGGCTGCAGCCCTTCCCGCCAGGTATGACGTAGGACCTGGACAACATTCAAGACCTAAGATTAAGACTTGTGTGTTTTTCATTCAGTGCCAATAAGCTGTTATTAATACGCTGATTCCACATATACTGAGCAGCTTCACGAAACGCACTGGGGTTTGTACTCGGGGAAAGTACGTCCTGCGTTTGGACTGTTCAAGATCCGGGCCTCTGGAGGGACGGCTCCGTGACGATGGAAATCTGTGGGTTTTCAGGGAGGTGTTCTTGCCGCAGAGTGGCCTCAGCAACCCTGCTCCACGCAGATGACACGCAGGCTCGCTCAGGTCCAGCTAAGATGTGAAACTCCAAAAGGTGTTCTTCGTTGTCATTTTGGTTTTTTGATTTTTTCCTCAAGGCTGCGTCTTTGATGATTCCGAGATTAACAGCAGAGTAAAAATAGACAGCTAATGTAGGAGCTGGCAGGGCCCTTAGAGCTTCTGGAGTAAATCCCTTCATTTCTCCCCAATTTTTTTACTTAAGAAAAAATTAAAACCGAAGAAAAGCTTAAAGAATAGTACACCAACCCCATAAACCGCATGTAGCCTTCATGTGCATTTAAACCACAGGTTAACCTTTTGCCTACATTTTCCTGATAAAGAGGATCTCTTTGGGTTTTTTTGAAAGTTGCATGTGTTACTGCTTTTATGTAAAACGCAAAGCATCGCGAGTTATTTATGAGAGTGGAAGGCTTTGACATCTTTGCTTCTAGGAGTTGTCAAGAGAGTCACACTAGTTTCCACTTGGTCCAGGGCATATTTGTTTCATTTATCTGGGTTTTTTTGTTTGTTTGTTTGTTTGTTTTGAGATAGGTCTTGCTCTCTTGCCTGGGCTGGAGTGCAGTGGCGCCATCGTAGCTCACAGCAACCTCATGCTCTTGGGGCTCAAGTGATCTTCCTGTCTCAGTCCCCTGAGTAGCTGGGACTACTTGTGCATGCCGCCGTCCCTGGCTAATTTTTTTCTGTTTTCTGTAGAGATGGGGTTTAGCCCTTGCTCAGGCTGGTCTTGAACTCTTGGCCTCAAGCAATCCTCCTGCCTCGGCCTCCCGGAGTGCTAGGATTACAGGCGTGAGCCACTGTGCCTGGCCTGTTTTGTTTATCTGAAGTGAACCCAGGAGGCTACTGGTTTGCAGTGGTTCTGTATGGCCCATCATCACCCCAGCGGTGGAGGGGCGTATTCTATCTTCACACGAACCAGCGTGTATAAAGCACGTGTGTATAAAGTCCTTCGCATAGTAAGAGATTTAAAAAGCCTTAAATTATAGAACATCAAAAATCTTACATGCTGTGAGGACAAGTAGTTGATCTTTTATGTCTTAACAAAAGGATTCTACCCCCGATCTAGGAAAATTCCACTGATGGCTAAGTCGTGAGTATAGGATTTAAATTTTTCTTTCAACTTCCTAACCCAAATATTGTGAGTTGGAACCTTGAATCTGGTTACTTCCGTAAGAATTTTTTTTAAGTGGTTTAAATACTGTACAAATGCTATTGTTGTATTATTTGCGTAAATATTTGTTTGCCCCGTTAAACTGTAATACAAGACCATTTGAAGGCAAGGGCCATATGTTGTTAATCTCGGTATCTTTTTTCCAGTATTTTGCTTATAGCAGGCATTTAGTAAGCGAGTTTTGTTTGAACACTTGCAAAGTGTTTTAGCTTTTCCCGCTAATGTGTCGTGAGCTGCTTCCTGGGCTCCTGTGCCCAAGGAGAGCCCTGCGAGGCCTTGGGGACAGGCGGGCAGTAAATCGCCCACCCAGCCAGGGTGGCTGCGGATACGGCCTGGCTCTTTATTCAGGCAGGGCAGGGCAGGGCAGGGCATTCCCTAACAGCCGTGTTATTAAACAGTTTGGAAGAATCAGCCATGGATGTGCCCGAGGAAACTGACGAGGTGGCGTTTCAGGGAAAAGTTGGAAGAGTTTGGGGCGTTATTAGACATGCTGTAAGTGTGGAAGCTGTTCTGCGACACCCTGGGCAGTCCCTGCTTTCTGAAATGGAGACTTCAGAGGCCGTGGCCTTTCAGTGCTTGGGTGTAGATCTGCCCGCTCCCTGAACACGAAGGCAGGTGTCCGATGCCACTCCCCTCTCCCCACCCAGGGCCCTGCCACGTGCTGTTCCCTGGGGTCTTCTAAATTTTCCAGAGTGTCCTGGTGACAACCAGCAGGACAGATGAACCTCTGCTAAGATAAGAGTCTAGAGGAGGAGGCTCGCGGCCTACTCTCAGCCGCCTTCCGCCTACCTGGCTGATTCTGTCTTTTCAGGTAACCAACATGTATATTTTAATTCCAGGATCCTAGACACGATGTTAAAATTTCAATTGAGCAACATCGGAGGCAGAATGTTGACTCTTGACCTAAAGGGATGTTCTCATTTCTCCTTGCGAAAATGGAAGAACCAAGGCCAGCATGGGCATCGCCTCACTCAGCCTCAGGGCAGGCAGGGGCAGAGCTGTGGGGCTGATTGTGTGCCAGGGTCCCTTGTACCCACAGCTGAGGGTGGCGGGGTCAGGGGACGCACTCAGAATCAGGAAGGGAGAGGAGGGGTTGGCGGTCACAGCAGCATGCGTGTTGGTCAGAACAGGCCACCTCCGGGTGCGTGGGCCTGGGCCGCCCACTGGCACCCTGGGCTCAGTGGAGTCCCCACATTCCCACTCTGTCTGCAGCCTGTTTGTGTCAGACTCAGATGAATAGTGGGCATCTCGCACAGACAGGCTTAATGAAGGCCCCAGAGACTTCTGCCATGAGCCTCGCGAGTGGAGGTCCGAGCCTCCTGTGGCAGAATAAAGCCGCCCTTTCCCTTAGCGCCGGCCCGAGCTTTCTCTTTGGTCTCTGCACTTGCAGAATAGATTTCGCCTCTACAATGAGCCTATTTGGCCCAGTGGAGGTGTGATGCCTATAAAACCAGCCTTGTTAGAAATGACTTATTCATTCCCTCTCTTTTACTGTTCCACTCAAGCCTTTTGTGG
This sequence comes from Lepilemur ruficaudatus, assembly GCA_963574885.1. Classification (NCBI taxonomy): domain Eukaryota; kingdom Metazoa; phylum Chordata; class Mammalia; order Primates; family Lepilemuridae; genus Lepilemur; species Lepilemur ruficaudatus. The sequence goes on along the minus strand of CAUYRT010069330.1, from coordinate 69,676 downwards.
TCTTCGCTAGTTGGCAGGTAACAAAAAACCGCAGTAAATCTGGGACCTTTCAGCCTCTGAGCCAGAGCTATCATTTTACATAATAAAAGGAAGACAGTTTAACCGACATTTATTGAGTGCCTACTGTGTCCTAGGCTTCAGGGATCTAGAAATAACTGTGACAAGTTCGGCCCTGGAGGAACTCACATTCCTGGGATTTAGATAGCTGATGACGTCTGTAGTAAATCCTCTGGAGTTGCAGAATGACCATTCCAGGTTTGGTGTAGCCATTAGGATAAGGGTGTGTAGAAATTCACACTGTTGTGCCCCAGGGCTGGTATGTGGGAGGGAGCCCCGTGAGCAGTGCCAGCCTCCCCGGCCGGCCCCCAGCAGCTGGCGTACTGCTTAGCAGGTGTGTTGGCCACGCTACAGTTCGCCCTTGTTCTCCGCCCTGCTGGCCCATTCCTGGGCTCCCCTGTTAGTGGCTCTTTTGTCGTGCTCCTTCAGCCTTCTTGCTGGTCCCAGGTGCTTCACCATCCCTTGCTCTGATTCTCTCTCCTCTGCCCACAGTCCTGTAAATAGTCCTTTGGTCGAACCCTTCTGAGTGTGCCAGGTCTTTCCTACTGAAACTAGGTAGTGGCGAAGTCAGCAGTAACTCACTTAAGTGATGAGACCTTTGCCTCTTTGTGAAAATGTCTCTGATAGCCTTGTGTAGGTAGACACAGTTAGTGGTTGGTAGATCTGAGGTTCAAATTCAAGTTTCTCTACTCCAAACCCTCTGCTGTCTCCCCCGCCCCTCCCCTTCTCCCTCCCACGCCGTCTGCCCTCCCAGCCATGCATATCTATTTTATCACACTTCACAGTTACATATTATACTGAATTTGTATCTTTCTTTGTGATGGAGTCAGCATTTTGATTACAGTAAATAGGCGTTTCCTAGGTTTCTTTATTTTGGGTTAGGTAGGTCTCCTTGCTGAGGACAGAGGGGTAGGAATTAGAGCAAGGATTTGGGGGCCAGACAGATTTGGTTTCATGGGTTCAGATTCCAGCCCTGTGACTTACTGCCTGTGTGCTTTGGGCCGGTCATCAGTGCTGTCTGAGGACCCGTTTCCTCTCCTGTGGTGGTGCTAATAATGCAGAGGTGTTGCCTGGTGAGGGTTGGGGATCCTGGGCCCAGAGTGCCCAGTGCAGTGCTTGACATGAAATGGGTGTGCAGAGAGTGGTAGCTTCTGTGCTATTGCTGTAGTTGTGGGGGGCAGCTAAACAGAACTTAAAGTCATTTAGCAAGAGAAATCGCCAGTCACTTCTGTCTAGGTGGAAAGTCACTTCGGTAAAGACTTTTGTTCTTAGAAGTCCCATGAATGGCATGTTTTGGTGATCCTCAGGTAGAGCACGGAGGACCCCGAGGAAGACCCCTTGATTGCCTGCACAGGCCAGGCCCTCCCAACTCCCGCCGTTCCCCTGTGGTGTGCAGGGCTAGTCTGTTGCGAGTGAGGGGTTAATTTCACAGAGGACAGGGAGCTTCTTGGGGTTTAAGGGGTTGAGACCTTAACCCCCCTCCCGTAAAACATATATAAACTAAATTTTGTATTTTAACCATCTTTAAGTCTATAATTCAATGGCATAAATTACACTCACAGTGTTGTAGAACCACTGTTTCCAAAGCTTTTTAATCATCCTGAACAGAAATCCTGTGTCCATTCATCAGTAATTCCCCATTTCCCTCACCCCCCCAGCTCCTGGTAATCTCGGTCCTACTTTCTGTTTTTATGAATTTGCCTATTTCTAGATATTTCATATTTCCTGTGGCATGGAATCGTACCACATTTGTCCCTTTATGACTGGCTTATTTCACTTAGCGTTGTTTTCAAGGTCCATCCATGTTGTACCATGTATCAAAACTTCACTCCTTTTTTTTTAACTGAATAATATTCCATTAAATGTATATGTCACATTTTATCTCTTATTATTCATATATTTTATTTATTTAAAGTATAAAAGATTTTTAATGAATTTCGAGGCTACAAGTTGAATTCTGTTGCCTGTGTCTATTGCATAGTGGCAGAGTCTGGGCTTTTGGTGTACCCATCACCTGAGTAGTGTACGTTGCATTCCATAGGTAATTTTTCATCCCACTTCTCCTTTTGAGTCTCCAGTGTCCATGATATCAGTGGTCCCCAACCTTTTTGGTACCAGGGACTGGTTTCACGGAAGACAGTTTTTCCAGGGAAGGAGGTGTGGCAAGGGGCACTGGGGTGGGCAGGTTAGGCAGAGCTCAGGTGGTGATGTGCAGTCCTGTTTACTTAATAGACCATGGACTGGCACTGGGCCGTGGCTTGGGGGTGGGGACCTCAGCATTATATCCCTCTGTGTGTCCTCGTGTAGCCATAGTTTAGCTCCCACGTAGAGTGAGAACATGCGGCATTTATTTTTCTATACTACGTTTTGTTTATCCGTTCATCTCCTGATGGACTCTTGGATCATTTCCAACTTTTGGCTGTTTTCAATAATGCTGCTCTGAACGTTGGCACTCGAGTATCTGTTTGAGTCCCTGCTTTCAGTTCTTTTGGGTATATACCTGGGAGTGGAATTGCTGGGTCACATATTAATTCTCTGTTTAACGTTTCGAGGAACTGCCAGATGGACCCCTTCTATTCTGACAGTCGGTGTCACTAGGCTCACTCTGATGAATTAGGATGGACCTAATTGGAAGAAGCATCATCCAGGGCCCAGAGGAGAACTGGGTGCATTGGTGGGTGGCTCCGTCCCAGGTCTGAGATGTGTGTTCTCAATCCTAGATCTGGTAGAGCCAGGGAGAGGGGACAGAGTGTGGCTGGGGAATGTTCCTGGTGGAGTGAGGGCAGCTACTTGGCACCAGCCAGTTAACTGCCACGTGGGAAAGAGTTGTTGCTTCTTCAGTAGAAGTAGAAATTTGATATGAAATATCTCCATTTTTAAGTGTTGCAACTAGTTCAAAATGGGTGGGCCACATAAAACACGTCTCTGGGTTCATCTTGGCCCATGGGTGTTCCTTAGCGACAGTTGGCCTAGATGTTTGTGGAGGTGGACTGGTTCCAGCACAGTGTGTCACTGGAAGCTGGAAGTCCCTCTGGGTCCATTCACTTTGGTGTGACAATGCTTGGGACCAGTGGCTGAACACGTGAGGGGAAGCAGTAAGCAGGGGCCTTGGGAACAAAGCTAGGGTGCGGGGTCAGGCAACAAGGAACCGGGACAAGTAAGGCACTAGGGACTAGTAAGGTCCTTGCACCAAGACCCGTGTGGCTGGGACAGAAGCGTCTGCACAGGGGACCAGGCAGGTGGGCACTGCACACACCTCTGTGGACTTCATCTGCAACCTGCCTGGAGCCTGGCTTTGCTGGTAGTGGTGCTCTGAATAAAAGTCTACCTCAAGGGCAGCCGAATGCACAGTCCTTGCCTTACGTGGGGTCAGGATGAAAACTAGGGGCTCTCAGGGGCTCCGTCTTTTGATTAGAAAGATCTGCTGTGCTGTGTGCCTTCATCGAGTGAAGACACTGAGTGGATATGAAATTGCCTGTGAATATTTTGTGTATATAAAACACCTATAGTAAGAACTGGGTTGTTTTCACGTAGATTCTGTAAGAGTAGAAAAATATTTGCTTCTGTTTCCTTGAAAGTGTTTAAGAATGAGACACCCATAAGAGGAGATTGTGCGCCACGTCTTTGGTGATTCATTTTCTGATTTACTCACTTCTGGTTGCCTAGCAACTTACAGTGTTATGACTGAAGCACAACTAATCTAATTATGTACAAGGAGGCAAATGTATCTGTGAGATAGAAAACCTTTATAGGCTAAGATTGGTTATTTGGTGTTTCCTGGGAAAAGGAGCTCCAAAACACAAATGGAAATTGTAATAAAAGTTTTAAATCTAACACTGAATCTTCTTAGATGGGTAAATTTAGCAGATAAAACAAGCAACAGGTACAACGGCTCTAAAGTGACATGTGGTATGCTGTGGGTCTCCGGTCTCAGTTACACTGTCTGCAGCAGACATTACAAGGTGTTTACCAACTATTTGCACTAGATGCAAATTCAAGCATTCATCTCTTCAGAAGTTGGGATAATTGGTGTTATTTTGGATATTAGTGAATACACAGTCTTATGGGCTTTCGTTATTGCTTAGTGTTGCATGGGCTTGTTTTTTTAAAAATCAAGTTTATTTAGATATGATTTATATTCAAGAAAATCAAATTGCACACCCATTTCCAGTATCCCCCCAAATTCTTTTGTTACCTTTCCCAGTCAATTCTCATCTATTCTTCGACCCCTAAGCCCAGCCTCAGGCAACCACTGATCTACTTTCTATCGCTATAGATTATTAGATCGATCTTTGCTGAAATTTCATCTAAATGGAATCATATATCCATGCATACAGTATACTTTGTGTCTTTTTTGGTCAGCATTATGTTTTTGAGATTTGTCCGTGTTGTTGCGTGTGTGAGTAGTTCATTTCCTTTTGTTGCTGAGTGGCGTTCCATTGTGTGGATGTGCCGTAATGTATTTATCCGCTCACCTGTTAGTGGGCACTGGGGTTGTTTGCATTTATGAGTAAAGCTGCTATGAACATTCATGTGTAAGTCTCAGTGTGGACAATGTGTTTTCATGGCTTTTGGGTAAATACCTAGGCGTAGAATTTCTGGGTGAGTATGAGAAATGTATGTTTCACTTTGTCAGAAACTGCCAAACTGTTTTTTTCAAAATTTTTATGTCATTTTACATTTACACCAGTAAGGTATGACAGTTTCAGTTACTTTACATATTTTCCAATACTTGATATTGTCAGAATTTAAAATTTTAACCATTTGAGTGGGTTTGTAGTGGTGTTTCATTGTGGTTTTAATTTGCATTTCCCTGGTGACAAATGATGCTGAGGATTTTTTTATCGTTTATTGGCTATCTGATGTTTTCTTTTGGGCAGAACTGTTTGTTTTCTAATAATTCTTTTTGAAGAGTTCTTTTTTATGTTCTAGATGCAAGTTTTTTTCTGATGTATGTATTGAGAATAGTTTCTCCTAGTTTTTTGTCTTTTCAATTTTTTTTTTAATTTCAAAATATTAAGGGGGTACAAGTGTTTTTGTTACATGGCTTGAGTCAGGGTGTCTTTTCACTTTTCTTAACATTATCTCTTGAAGAGCAGCAGTTCTTAATATAATTTGTATAAAGTCCAGCTTATCATTTTTTTTTCTTTTATGGTTCATGCTGCTTTTTTCTCATCTACAAAAAGCTTTACCTATCCCCAGGTCAGAAAGATTTTCTTTTATATTTTATTTTAGAGGTTTCATGGTTTTATATTTAGGTCTATGATTGATTCAAGTTAATTTTTGTATACATGGGAAGTAAATGTCAAGGTTTTATATTTTGCATATGGATGACCAATTGTTTCAGCACCATGTATTGAAAAAATGATTCTTTTTCAAATGAAACCTTGGCACTTTTGTCACAAGTCAATCAAACATATATGTGAGACTCTATTTCTGGACTCTGTTGTGTTCCAATGATCTGTACGTCTGTATGCTGATATCACACTGTCTCAATTGCTGCTTTATATTGTCTTGAAATCAGGTAATGTATTATAAAATTCCCAACTTTTTTCTTTTTTTTTCTCTTCTCAAAATTGTTTTGGCCATTCTAAGTATTTTCCATTTTTTAAAAAGTAAATTTTAGAATCAGCTTGTCAATTTCTATTAAAAGAGCCTGCTGGGATTTTGATTGGGATGACATTGAACCCATAGGCTAATTTGAAGAATTGACATCTTAACAGTATTAAGTCTTCTGGTACGTGAAATTGTATATCTCTTCAGTTATTTACAGCTTCTTTAATTTTTAATTCAGAAGTGTTTTGTGGCTTTCAGCATAAAGGTCTAGCACATATTTTGTTTCATGTATCCCTAAATATTTCAAACCATTAGAAATAGTATTTGTAAAAAGTTCAATCTCCAAATATTTATTGCTAGTGTATAGAAATATACCCAATTTTTGTATATTGACCTTGTATCCTGCAACCTTGCTAAAGTTAGTTTTGGTATTTTTTTTTTTTTTTTGGTAGATTCCTTGGGATTTTCATGTTATATGCAGCATATTCCAATAAGAAACAAAGATATATTCACCTTTCTTAAGAATGCCTGGATTTTCTTAGTGCTATGGCTGATTTTAAAGGGTTACATTTATGGGCCTATATATAAAGCATTCAGCTGTTGGTTCCACCTAAATTGTATTTAATTAACCTGAAATCTTAGAGAAAGATAAATACTAAATTCTTGAAGTTCAAATGTTAAAAAAATAACATTAACTAGAAGGATTTTATAAACCTCATTGAAGTGGAATCTTACTGTTTTGTTTTCAACAGAACTAGCTATAACTTAACTTGGCTTCAAAAATTTATTTTTTCTTTCTGTTTTTTTTTTTTTTTTTTTTGAGACAGAGTCTTGCTCTGTTGCCCCGGCTAGAGTGCCATGGCATCAGCCTCACTCACAGCAACCTCAAACTCCTGGGCTCAAGCAATCCTTCTGCCTCAGCCTCCCAAGTCACTGGGACTACAGGCATGTACCACCGTGCCCAACTAATTTTTTCTATATATTTTTGGTTGACCAATTAATTTCTTTCTATTTTTAGTAGAGACGGGGTCTCGCTCTTGCTCAGGCTGGTTTCGAACTCCTGACCTTGAGGAATCCACCCGCCTCGGCCTCCCAGAGTGCTAGGATTACAGGCGTGAGCCACTGCACCTGGCCTGATCCAAATCTTTTTACTTTAGTACCGTTTCCACATGCCTTCATGGTCATCAGTGGAGTTTAGCCAAGAGTCGTGAATTAATTCCTTTTCCCTAAGTGTATTCTAAGCAGCTCTTTATGTAGCTTTCAAGTCATCATTGTAACTTGAGTGCATTTGAAAAGATACACCAGCCAGATTTGCATCAAATAGGTAGTAATTTTGATATTTCTTGAAACCAGAATTTTATTCAGAATTTCTGTCCTGTCCAGGGATAATGATGGGGTGGGGAGAAGGTTTAAGGGGAGCCTGAGTGCTTCCCCTGTGCACTCAGTTTTACTTCATGGCTTAAAATTGCATTTGATTGTAGTGACTATAAATATTAAGGAGAATTATGGGTGGTATACAATTATATTTTTTGAGCGATTCCTGGTTTCATTTGTTATCTTTTCTATTAATATTAGTTCTGAGCAATTTATTTGCTTCTGAGTAAGCCCCGAGAGATTATGTAAAAGAAGTATAAGAAAAAAACCCGAATGCCTTGCTTTCATTCATTTTAACTTACTTTGCTGATTTGTATTAATACATCTCTAAGTATTGCCTTCAAAAACAAATAATTTGGAATGTTATTTTAGTAATTGCTGGATATAACAATGATGATGTAATTTCTTGAGAATCTGGCTCCCAGCTTGCATGCAGGTAAGACTAGGTGATTAAATTTGGCAAGTTGAGTTGACCTACTTTGCCAAAGTGAAATGTATGTTTGAATAGTTTGAATGAATTTTCTTAGCACTTGTCATACTTGTTGTAGTTCTATGTATACATATGTGTCTTAGTCTGTTTTCTGTTGGTATCACAGAGTGCCTGAGACTGGGTAACTTACAAAGAATTAGAGGTTTATTTAGCTCACAGGTCTGGAAGCTGGAAAGTCGAAAGGCTGGGTACCGGCATCTGGCGAGGGCCTTGTTGCTGTGTTATTCCATGGGGAGGGCATCACATGGTGAGAGGATCAGAGTGTGCCACCTCAGGTCTCCTTCCTCTTCTTATAAAGCCACCAGTCCCATCATAGGTGCCCCAGCCTGGTGACCCCGTCCAATCCCAACTGTCTCCCAAAGGTCCCACCTGCAAATACCATCAACTCATGAATTTGGGGCTTAAGCTTTGAATACATGAAATTGGGGGACACATTCAAACCATAGCAATATCTGTCCTTGCCCCTCCCTACCAAAACTGTGGTACTGTTTTGAGACACGTGGCTACTCCGTTTGTATTTCTTAAATGCAAACGTATGAGTGACGTATACACGGCCAACATGGATGATTTACTTTAGGGAAGACTCACTGCTTCATTCCTGTTCTGGAAAGTTCTGCTTAGTGCTAGTTGAAACGAAAAAACTAAATTGCTTTTTCATTTCATCCTGGTTTTCATCAACTTTGAATGGGGGATTCCTCTTACATAGGATGAATAACCTCTTAGCTCTCTGTTTTAGCGAGTTAATAGTTTCGTCTCTCCATTTTTGTGGTTTAACCTGTTCTCCTCTTTCACCTGTGTGGTGCCTGCTGACGTCCAACCGTCCTGAGGAAAGTGACGGAAATTCAGATCTGCGTGTTTTATGCCTTCAGGGCGTTAACCAAAGTTTTAGGAACAGAGCTGGTTATAACTAGTGGTCAGATTTGAGGTTGGGGGATCACCTTTGTGTGTTATTTATTCATTCATTCTTCGTCGTCCAGTGGAGTAGGTATCAAAGAAATAATGGTGAACAGGGAATGTTCCATTTGAAATTCATCTTGGTATTGCGTAGTCTGAAGACCGAGTGAGTGCTGTCACGGGGCCGATTTTAGCTTCTGGTAGCTCACTTGAGCTTGGCTTCTTCCGACAGCTTTTCTGGTTTCCATTCAAGCAGGACCACCCCTTATTTTGCACTGCTCCCCCGGTGCTTCGTGCTCTCTCCGGTGCCGTCCTAGGCTGTTTGGTCCCGGGGTGCTGCTCTGAAGACTAGGACTGGCCGCATTTGTGTCCAGCAGTGCCGCCTCTGCAGCCGGCCAGTCTCCGCCACTGCTTTGTGTACCCGTTCCGCTCGCCGCCTTCTCTGCGTCTGGCCCGCGTGGCTGCCTAGCCGACTGTGGCTGGATAAAAACCCAGAATCGTGCTGACTGCGCACCCTTGAGTCAGACTCGCTAAGCTTCAGTGGACCCCAAATGCTTCCAGCTGCTCATAGATTTTCCCCACTGCATTCATTTTTCTCACTCTCCCTGCTATATCATGTTTGCTCCTCCCTCCTCAAACTTCCAGCCACTTCTTCCTCCTGTCTCATAGCTGAGCATCTTGCCTCCTATTTATGAGAAAATAGAAGCCATCAGTACCAGGACTCCCACCTTTAGCCTTGGAGCAGGGCAGTTGCCGAGCAGGTCAGTTACCAGGGCTGTCCTGTATGGCTGCGAGGCCAGCAGGGGGCAAGGGAAGGCGGGAACCCAGTGGGGACACAGGCCTGGGTGTCCCCAGAGGGGGACATGAGCCACACCCTGTGGACTCCACTCCCAAGTCCCATCTTTCTGCTCCTGCCCTAGGTCCCACTCTTCCCCTGATTCGCCTGATTGTGTTCTCTGTGGGACCGTTCACATCAACATAAAGTATGCTGTTATTTCTCCCACTGAAAGGAAACTAAACCTGTTTTGACCCCATTCCTTCCTCTAACCACTGCTCCGTTCCCTTTCCCTGTAGCCGGAGTTTGCCCTTGGAGCCTGCAGTTTCTCTGCTTTTGCATTTTCCGTCACACTCCGGTGTGGAACTGCTCTCATCCTAGCAGTCTGCTGAGTTCCTTCTCTGCCCACTTTCTGCTGCACAGTTGGCATCTTCCTGCCCTCAAAGCTGCACACGTGGGACCCCCACGACGCCCTCCTGACCCCACACATGCTTGATTTTCTCTCTCCCTCTCCGTCTCCTTTACAGACACTTCCGCATCTCCCTGTCTTAGCATTGGCCCCCTATTGGTGGTCGAATTGTGCCCCTCAGAAGATATGCTGAAGCCCTAACCCCTCGGAACCTGTGAACGTGGTCTTACTTGGAAATCGGGTCTTTGCAGATGTCATCAAGTTTACATGGGGTCATTAGATTGAGTCCCTAGTCCAATGACTGGTGTCTTCAGAAGACAAGAAGAGATACAGAATCAGCAACAGAGAGAACACAGTGTGACCATGCAGCAGAGATGGGGCGATGCGTCTGTAAGCCAGGGAGCGCCAGCAGCACCAGAAGCTAAGAGGCCTGGGCCTTCCAAGGAAGCACGGTCCTGCTGACACCTTGATTTCTGACTTCTGGCCTCCCAGACCAAGAAAAAATAAATTTCTGCTGTTTCAAGCCACCCAGTTTGTGATCCTTTGTGATAGCAGCCCTAGGAAATGAGTAAACTCCTTTGTGTTGTTTTTTTGTTGACAGCCCACTCTCTCATTGATCATATCCTCTCTGCTGGCTTTAGATTATGATCTATAGTCTGATGATTCCCTAATTAATTAGTTATTAATTAATTTTTTTTCTTGAGACCTTTCTGTCCCAGTGCAAGGGTTTCTAAGAGATATCTCACACTTAGCATGCCCAGAGCTGATCACCTGCGTCTTCCTCTGCAAACCTGCTGTTTTTATGGTATTTCTATTAGTAACTCTGTCCTTCCAGGTGTTCAGGCCAGAGCTCTCGGGCTCATTTTTGAGCTCCCATTTTCTCTAACATCCCAAATCTGAACTGTTAGCAAATCTCATATCCTCTCCTTCAGAGTGTACTGAGAGTCCCACCCCTTCTCACCATGTCCCCTGAGTGCTGGTGCAGGCAGTGATCTCACTCCTGGGTGACTTAAGTGACTTTGTAAGTGACCTCTCTGCTTCCACTTATTTACTCCCCTTCAATCTACTCTCAACACAGTTTGGTGGGGTGATCTGGCTGTCACAGAATTCTGTCATCTCACTGCCTTCCTCAGAAGGGAGCTCCCCGTTGCTCCTGAGTGAAAGCCTGGCCCTCACTGCGGCCTTCCAGGCCCTCCCCAGTGTGGACCCCACCACCCTGTCCCCTTCCCTGGCCTCTCGTCCTCCTGCCTCACTCTGCTTTCCTGTGTCCTGATCACACCCTTTCCTTCCAGCCTCTGCACTTGCCGTTCCCTAGAGTCCCTTTATATAAATAAATATAAATGACATAATTACATGAATTATATTACAGCGCCCTCCCTCACTTCTTCCAGGTCTTCCCTTAAACGTTGGTTTCTCAGTTGGGTCTGTCTGTCTGATGGGAAGTGGCTTGCCTCCAACACTTATCTCTCTTCTCTGCTTAAGTATTTCTCCTTCACACTTATTGCTGTCTAACATTCTATATATTGTGCTTATTATTCTTTTTCTCATTTTCTGACCCCTATGCTAGAGTATAAACCCTCCTTGGACAGGAATTTTGGCCCCTTTGTTCACTGCTCAATCCTCAGCGCCTACAGGCATGCCTGCGTGTGGGAGACATCCAGTGATACGTATTGAATGGAGGCCCGAATGAATAGGTTGCCAATATGTTTTAGTAGAACTTATTTTTTATGATAGCTTATGTTTATTTCACCACTTTTGTGTTTTTTAGTTATGATAGTTCTCAAACATGGAAAAGAATAGTGTCACAAATACCCCAAATATCCGTCACATATATTTGGTAACTATTAACATTTTGCCTTATTTGCTTTATGTATTTTGGGGATAAATTACAGATGTCATGACATAGAATTTATACATTTCTAAAAATTACGGCTGTTTTTCTGTCTCACCCCAGTACCCTTATCATACCTATTAAAATTGACAATAATTGCTTTTTCTTATCTATGCTGTCAATATTCAGATTTCCTAATTGTCCTTTCCAGCTAGTTTATTCAAATCAGGTCTAATAAAGACCCACTTGTCGCATTTCATTATGTGTTTTAAGTCCCTTCTAATCTAGACCAGGTCCCCTTGCCCACCGCCCACCTCCATCTCATCCCCCCGTGACACTGACTTGTTGAGGATCCCAGCCCTGCTGTCCTGTGACATGGATTTCTTTTCATTGCTTCCTTCTGAAGGCATTTAACTTGTTCTCTTCCCCTCTGCGTTCTCTGTAAACTGGAAGTGAGTTTTAAAGGTTGATCAGTTGAATTTAGTTGAATTAAATTTCATCTTTGAAGCTGCTTCTCTGTAGCTACAGAGAACTTTGGGACATAACCCTGATGTTAAGGAGGGACGGTTCTCTCTTTTGAAGGGCCTGGCATTTGCAGGGGGATGGCCTGAGAGCGTAGGTCTGTGTTTACTGAGACCAACCGATTTTAATACGTGTTGTGCAGGCCTCTCCGGACGATGGCTCCCCCAGCCTCGTTTCTGATGAGCCATCCTGGAGGAAGCCCTCTGGGACCTCTGGGGTCTGGGGTGGGGGGAGCCTCCTCCAGGCTTGTGGTTTTGGGGGTGGAATAGCGAGCTCTGCATCTCTTCTGAGTTCTGCCTTCCTCCCCCTCCTTGTAACTGTATTTGGGGCAAATAGAAAGCAGCTGTGAGGTACCCCATTATTTTCCCTGTGTGAGAATTTGTTTCTCCTTTGTCGGTGGCCAGTGTTCAACTTGTCTTGTCTTTACAAGAGGAAGTGGAGATCCTCTAAGACCTGAAGCTGTGATTGAATGTTCTGGTATCTTAGAGTGCTTTGTGTTCTGTGACTTATTTTGCCTGGGGTTTTTGTTGGAATTTTTTCCCAGATAGGATAATGAATTTCTTTGTGGGGCAAACGTATAAAGTTAGACGCTTTCTGTAAAATGCACGGAGGTCTAGTGAATTAGTTTTGAGCTCCAGAGCTGGAGGGGAATCCTGAGAATTTAGTACGTAATGTAAGACAGAAAGTATAATAATGAACTGAACTGATTTTCTTGGATCCTGGTTTCTGAACAATCTGTTTTTATGGAATAAGCATACTTAGTCTACTTATTATCATGTTGTGTGATAGTTTAGATGCACGGGATATGTTGACCCAGCTTTTATTGGTCATGACTTAGGAAGTACTCGTGTTACCAAAATGACATTTTAAGGAAAAGCTACCATCATCTAATGTAATGCCAAATTACAACCTTTTCATTTCTTTCTTTATGACACAGGAAATCTGGGAGCCCCTTATGCAGTGGCTTGGGAAACATGTGGGTCCTGAAGGAGAAATAAAATCCAGCAAGCTCTCTCTTAAATTTGTTTCATCCTGCACGTCTGAGATAGAAATAACCCCGTCCTCTATACCTGTGGTTACTGACACGGAGGCCTTCTCGTCAGAAAATTTTAACTTAGAGATATACCGGCAAAACCTGCAGACCAAGCGATTTGGCAAAATAATTCTGTTTGCCGAAGTGACACCCACGACCATGAGTCTTCTGGATGGGTAAGTTCTGATCAGGCCCCCTCTGCACCTGCTTGGAGGAAGCCTGTTAGGGTAATTACTCTCTCTAATGTCAAGGGGTGGGGGATGGAGTTGTAGAATAATACATTTGAACAAACCGATTGGCAATGTAGAAGTACTCTCCTGTCCTGGAAGAGTTAAAATGTAGGAAGAGAAGTTAAAGTTCTTCAATCAAAGATTTGTGCTTTATGGAATGAATGGCAGTTTTTTGTGCCTTGTATCTTCCTTTCTGGAATCAGGCCTTCAGAATGTTCTTGGAAAAAAGAACATTATGAAAAAACGTGTTTAACAGGTGGCATTATTGCTCAGGTTATCCTTCTACTTTTGTGCTGTTACGTTCCGTGTTAGACGTTTAGGATGTTTAGCAGGAGCATTAGAGTAGCAAATTCGAATGACACAGAAGCTGGACAGGTTTGAAAACTGTTTTGGTACGTCCCTGTCCAGTACCTTTTTTAGGCACTCTATAACCCCATTTGGATGTTTGAAATTTACTTTTACTGCAGATTTCCCTTTTTATTCCTTCTGTTTTGTGGACATTGATTAAAGGTTGAAAAATGGAATAACGTGAAAGGAATTTTTTAAAAATTCTCCAATTAGTATTAATTAATGCTATTCTAGGTTAAAAAGCCAAGTTATGGAGGGGGGACTAAGAAAAGCATCTTCTCTCAATGTGGAACCAAAATTTAAGGAGTGAAAGACTCCCAAAATAACTGGATTCACAGTTTCCAGGCGTTTCACCCATGGGACTGCATGGTTAGACAGATATATAATTCAGTGTATGGAAATGTTTTCGCCTTTGTTCTTAATAATTTCTGGAATTTAATAGTGTGTTGATATAGAGTAATGAGATAACTGGCGTTTTCCTGACTGTCACACTCAGAGCCATCGGAAGGGCAGTCTCAGCGTGTGTGCAGCGTGCGGCGGACACACAGGCTGTCATGTAGGCGTCTTGCCGGAGTGAGGGGGTGGGCTGGAAGGGGATGGTGAGCCACGTTCACAAACAATTCTTGTTTACTGCATTAATTTTTGTTGCCATAGGTGCTTTTGCTTCCCACTGTTCCCTGACTCTCCTCCCTCCACGCCCTTGCCCCATCCACCACTCCCCAGGAGAGAAGGAAAAAGCCTATTCTTGTGGGCGGAACAGTCATGACTTGCTTGTTACAAACCCTGTGATCACCCTGCTCCTCAAGTGAAGACTTCACTACATTGAAGGGGTAACGCACGAGGACTGCATTTTCTAAATACAAAATCAGGAGTTATTTAACAAAAGCTTTTAGGAGATGAGTTCAAATAGAAAAATGTGGGTACTTCCAGGCCATCTTTGTTGCTTCCGTGAAGAATACTTTGTGCCGGTGCGATCTGGAAACACTGGAAGTGTGGTCATGGCGCTCATGTCGTGGGCGGTGTGTCAGCAAGATGCGCGAGCTCCCCGAGAGAGCGGATGGGCTGAGACCCCCGCGTGTCCTCAGACGGTTGCGCGTCGTGACATGATGTTGAGCCTGTGTTTTAGGGCAACGCCCCCAAAACTGTATAAATACACTGATTTAATACTCTTGAATATCAGTAATTTGCTTTTTTTTTTTTTTTAAAAGTACTCCGCCTCCAGCGACTTGGGTCTGTGATCGTGTCTGACAGACATCGCAGCAGTGTAGATGAGCTCGACAGTGCTGGACGTGGAAACTTTCACAGGATTAAGAGTTTTTGTTTTTATAGAAGAGAGAAATATTTCAGTCTCTCTGGGAGTGTTTAGGAATCTTCTTTGTTTCTCTGGTCTCTGCAGAGCGCAGAGAATGAAATGGCCTTGACTATTAATTATTAATCCCTCTGCTTGGCGCAGAGCTGATACTGAGCGCGTATTTGTTGCTGGCCTTAACTTGTCCTAGACGCTCTTCTTCCATTGCAACGAGGTGAAGGGACTCACAGGAGCCTACTGCGTCGGGCAGCCTGGGCAGGAGTTCCTTTTTTTTAGGGGAAGGTATTTGAAGAGGTGCTAAAGGGACCATGAGATAGAAAGATAAATGAAATATGTGGCTTGTTAAGTTCCAAGAATAAGAACCAAAAATATTTCTGAAACGAATACTGTATTTGATCCTGCATGAGCTACCCTTATGGAAACATAGTCCAAGTGGACTATGGACTCTAAGGTCCGTCTCCGTCGCGTGGTAATAATAATAGCTAATGTGTATTGGAAGCTTTTCTCTTCCGGACACTGCTTTTATGTCCTTCACACGTATCAACCAGTCTCATACATTGTCTCTCAGTGCTTTGGGGTCATTGTTGGCACAGTGTCGGGTGCTGGTATCATACTGGTGTATAGAATGCCAGGCAACAGAATCCATGGTATGTGGAATTGTCCCTCTTTCTGGATATTTGTAAAAAAATACGTGGTACTTTATATCCCTTCGATGGACCAGTCAGACAGGGCAAGAAGCAATTTCAAGACCATGGACTGGGTTCTCTCTTTGTAGGTATACATCACTTCTGCAGCGATCGAGTGGCTCTTTCCTAATGGGCTGGAGTAGAAGTGAAATTTAAATTAGATATAGATCTTGATTGTGAGTTTCGTAAAATCTTTTTTCCTCGGTTGACACTCCCGTATCACGGGGCTTGCACCAGTTAAAACTTGGGTGTTTTGTTCCTAAGGGAGATGGGGAAAGGACACAGCGGGTAACAATCTACAGCTTCCACCGAGGCCCCACAGATCCACGCTCATCTTTCTTCCCCTCTGCAGAAAACTCTCACCCCTTCCTCCAGGAAGACAGCTCTGATATCCTGTTCATTTCCGTCCTCTCAGTAAGATTCAGGCTCTCTGGGTGATGTACAGTTTTCTCTCTCGGGGCTGGATGTGGCCCGTTGAGGTCTGCCAATCTGGTAGTTAAAACAGACAAACTCTCTGCCCCCAACACACCCTGTACCATGCTGCTGTCGTAGAAATCGGGACCATTGGTCTCTCTGACCCCTGAATTGGTGATCGGTAAGTCTTCTGGTCGCCCTCTGATGGTCCAGGTTGTGCCCTCCGGGAAGAACTGTCTTGCCCAGCGTCCTTTAGGGTCGTGGCTTTGCCGTCTGGGTGGGTCTTCCCTTATCGCCTCCGAGGTGGACACTGGCGAGCACGGGCCTCTCGCACTCGCTTCCTGGCAGGGTTGGAGTCTGGTTGTTTTGGGGACAGAACAGTCACAGCTTTTTATAGGCCAGCCTTATGGTTTCTGTGGAGATATAAGTCTCTCGAAACTTTAGTAGGCCTCTAGTCTGTTTGCTTCTGATTGGTTCCATGTGAGTAACCATCAAAGATCTTGTCTAGACAGAGTTTTTCAGCCTAGAAACTCTGGTCTTTTAAAAGCCTCAATGCTCTGCCATCCCCTTCCCTCCCAATTTAATGGTGGCTCCCTTGGGCCAAATGAAACAGTGGGCGTGGGTGAAAGGCCAGGCCCTTAATCACATCTTTGGCACAAGGCTGCTGGGCTCTATGTGGCCAAGCATCTGTCTTATCTCCTGCTGGGGCCGCAGGGACAGCCCCACAGGCTCAACTTAGATCACCGGTTGCAGCCAGAGAGCTCCTTTCTTACCAAATCTGTATTCTTTTCCACCTTCTTGGGGCTGGTTATCTGTCATTGGAGGTCATTTCTCTTTTATCAAACCTTGCTAAGAGTGTCAGGCACCAACATTGACGCTTTGAATGTTCAGAACTATTTCCTGTAAGGATGTAGTGTCTAACGGACGCCTGGTCTACCTCCCAACATGCAGGAAGGCGGGGCTCGATCAGAGGCTTTGCTGCATGACAGCAGTTATCAGCAGAGAAGCTGTGTGACCTGTGTCCTTGCCAGTTGCCCCCTGCCCAGCTCCTCTGTATCAGGCTGCATCTTTAGATCTTTAGGCCTTGTCACTGGTGGTGTGCACAAGGTCTAAGACCTAGCAGTCCTGTTCAGCTGCCAGTTTCTAGGTCAATTAGGAATTAGGTTCAGCTGTGTGCAACAGCGGTCCCAAAATAAAGTGGCTTAAACAGGATGGAAGTTTATTTTTCTCTCCTGCAGATGAGATGGGCTGAGATGGGCAGCCCAGAGTTGGTGAGTTGGCCCACAGTGTCGGAGGACCCAGTGGGTTGCTCTGCTGTCCTCAGAAAATATCCCAGGGGCGACCCCAGTGTTTTTGTTCTTGTATGAGCCAGCAAGCGGGAGGAGGGGTAAAGGAAGAAGGCTGCACCCCATCCTGTGTGGGTTCTTCCCAGAAGTTGCACACGACCTTTTTGTTTATATACCGTGGCCAGGACCTAGTCCGGTGACCTATCTACCTACCAAAAAGGCTGGGAAGTAAAGGTGGTCTTTATGCTAAGCATCCATGGATCCAGCTGGAAATCAGGCTTCTATCACTAAGGTGGAGTGGCGGGTGGATATTGGGAGATAGTTAGCAACCTTTGTTTCAGGCATGTTCTTTCAGTTTTTCAGACTCCTAAGAAAAATAGGTGGAGGCCTTTAAAATAGTACACGCGCTATCATAGCCCCGCTACCTGCCAAATTTAAAATCACAGGTGAAGATAATTATTTGATTTGTAACACTCATTTTGTTTCACTGCATACTCAAGGTCATTAGAGGCATTTTTCTTAGGTTATTATAAATCTAGGAGGATTTAGAAATTTCTCTTCTGACACATATTTTGGAGGACATCAAAATTTCTTGTCCGACTGCAAAGCCAGCTGAGCAGCTGCGGTGCTGATGTAGAAGCTGAAAGCTTTCATTTGATCTCTGTGTGTGAGAGCGGGCTTGTCTTGCAGCATGAACCAAGGCCGCCTCCACCCCGTGGGTTTGGAAGTTGCAGAGGGAAGTGTGAATGTCACTTGCTGATAACTGAGTGTCTCCCTTCTGAAAGGAAAGAGTCACAACCATGGGAGTGAGTGTCGTTTCCCCGCGTCCGACGTGGGGATGCCACCCAACTGGTTTGGTTAGAAGAGGTAATTTCATCCTTTATCCCCTGCTCTAGTCATTTTCTCTGATGTGTCTTCCTGACCATGAAATGCCTTTTCTACTCTATTGTCAGGGTGACACCTTTGGGATGCGATGCTCTGTGTAGTCCTGGCTTTGTTCAGCTTTAGAGGCCTGTATTTTTCTTTCTGTGCTATTTCCTGGTAGGTTTCCCTATGTCCAGTTAGCTCAGCTGGTCGGGGAGAGTCCCAGGGGAATGGGTTCGTAACTGTATCTGGGCCAGTGCACTTCTCTTTGTTCCATGGTCACGACCCACAGCTGCCGCTCAGGAAGTCCTTTGCAAATGTGAGCTATTGCTGGTGGTGGGTCCGGGCAAGCAGGTGTGGATGGGCCACTGCAAATCCATCGTCACGGCTGGAAAAGCCCCTCCAAGCGCCCACTGTGCCTTGGTATGGTGTAATCATGGCACATTCTATTTAATCTCCCAGTAAGTGACGATAGATTCTCTGCTGTGGGAACAGCATGAGGCTAGACTGTGGAACACAGGTGCTTGGGATAACTGAGTCATTGTGTTATTTTTGGAATTGTCTTTTATTTGAATGATGGTATCTTTTTTGATTGACTGATACCAGGTCTCTGTCAGATATAGAAATAATTTGCATGTGAAGCCAGATGAGTGTAAGATTGTTTATATTAATTGCCTTTGCATACTTCTACGTGCTGAATAAACTGGCCAACGGTTGGATGTTTTTATTTGTAAAGACAATTTTAGGTTTTCTTATTAAATAAGCTATGGCTTGTTTGTCATTGTTTACGTCCCTTGCTTTTTAAGGCTTTAGTTTGCCTTCATCACTTCATGGGATAAGCATTTAAGGAGCGCCTCCTGCATGCCAGGCACTGTGTTAGGCACTGGAGAGATAATGAGGGAAAAGGTCTCCCCCTTGCCTTGTGGTGCATTTGCAGAAGCAGGTCCCAGTGCGTGTTCCAGCTCGTAGAGTTGTGTACACCAGTCTTGGTCTGGCAGAAAGGAATTGGGCACAGCAGATAACATGGTGCGGGGAGAGGGGTGGACTGGCCAGTCAGTCTTTTTTGGGCAGTTACTGCCTGTTGCGTCTTGTTCCCGATGCCATAAAGTTCACATTCTGGTAAGGAAAATGCTAGAACTAGGACTTTTCTGTGACCTTGGCGGTGTCCCCTCCCTGGGCCTGGCCCTCAGCTGTGAGGTCAGGGACATTGGGACAGGAGATGCTCTCCAGGCACCTTCAGCTCAGTGATGCTCCCGTGTCAGAGCTTCCACCAGCCGGCCTCTCGATCTCGGGGTGACCTCCAGCGCCCTTAGAGGGATGAGCTAGATTTGTGACTCAGCCTCGTGTTAGTTGAGGAAACGTCGTATGGGAGACGGTTGACTTTCTGCAAGGGAAGAGAAAGACAAGGAAACACAATCCCATAGAACAGCGTTAAGAAAGTTGGGGTGGGGGGACTTGCACTGGGGAGGATAGCCACGGTCCTCCAAGGAAGACGGTGCTCGGATTTCAGAGTGTGCAGCTTTCCAGCCCTGCACGCACGCACCCAGTCAGCCCCAGACGCCCTCCCGTGTTTCTTCCCTCTGATTCTGCTCCGCTGACTCACTCTCCTCTGCACCCTCCTCCCCTGAAGCTGAGGCCCGAGAGGACAGAAATTGGGCTGGAACTAATTTAATGGCTGAGTGACCTCACAGTAGAGAAACAGCCGGATCCTAATAGGGGTCTTTGTCTACATTTCCACCCTGGCTGGTAGCATGCCAGTCAAGAGTCAAGCTGGAGACACAGGTGGAAGCGATTAGACCTGTCATAAAGTTTGAAAAATTGATTCTGGAGGCGAAGTGAATACATTGAGCTTGACAGTGTTGTCCTAAAGATTCTAAGGGAAAATTCTGTAGTTTAATTTGAAATCCCTTGATTATTCATTAGCTTTCCAGATGGCTTTTGTTGATGTTTTACATATTAATGCCTGTATTGTGTTATTGGTGTACTCTTAATGTGCACGCAGGTAATGAGCAAAGAGTAAATACGTTGATAAGTGTCCCAAATTAATGGGATATTAGTGTAATTGTGCAATAAAGGGTTTTTAAGAAGTTGATTGCTTTAGAATGATTGTGAGTATTTTCATGGCCCAATTTGGTGTTCTAAAAGTGAAAATTATTGGAGAATTTTTAAAAAACCTTCGTTTTAATGTTTACTTCTAAATTGAGGTTTAGAATATAACTCCAGCCTTTGACTTTGGTAGCGGTCGTGACTGAAGGGTTATCCTGGCAAGTTCTCCATCGAATTCTTTTTTTGTTGTTGTTCCAATTCAACACCTGAGTGAGTTAACCTTTCGCATGCCAAGCTCCTGAAGTTGAATTGTTCAGTGGCCTATTATTTTCTTAGCGATGCCTCCACATTAATTTTTAGTGTTCTAGGATATTTATTTTTATATCTTGTAACTGATTTTTAAGTAGGGTGAACTTATTGTGGTGTTTACCATTTTTACGATGGTTGCAGTGTGTTCTGTTTAGCTAATATTTTTATTAGGACTGAACCTTCTCAGTCTCACTCTCAGGGGTGACATCTTAGTCAGTTTGGGGTGTTGTAACAAAGTACCATCTACGGAGTGGCTTATAAACAACAGAAATTTATTTCTAGCAGTTTTGGAGGCTGGAAGTCTGAGATCAAGGTGCCACCTGGCGTGGTTAGGTTCTCTTCCAGGTGGCAGACTGCCAACTTACAGATCCTCATGTGGTGGAAAGAGGGTGGGAGAGCTCTCTGGGGGCCTCAGAGATAAGGGCACTAATCCCACTTATGAGGGCTCCACCCTTATGACCCGACTGATCCCCAAGGGCCCCACCTTTGAATACCATCACACTGGAGATGGGGATTTTGACACACGAATTTGGTGGGGGATACAAACATTCAGGCCATTCAGCTGAGCGTCATTTCACTGTTGGACAACCTGAAACATCATACGTTTTACTGTACAGAAGAGCGAGAGTGACTGTAACCGTAAGTGTGATGAATTTTAGTATTTTAGTAAAAATCTGTAAATGTGTAAAAAAAATGTGTTGGGTAATCAAGCAGGTATTTTTCCTTCTACTTAATAAGCATCTCTCTCCCCTGTTCCTATTTTCGCCTGACTGTGCTTTGTGACTTTTTTAGAAAAACTTTTATTTTTCTTCCAAATAAAACACTTACCTGCTTTGGAGGTGAGAGTTGATTTGCTTTCACCTGCCCCTTTAAAATCTTTTGCACACCTACCATTTGGCCAGACACTCTCTAAGCTGTGAAATGCCTTTGTTTCTGCTTTTTGTTTGGGAGAGAAGCATGTTCTGTTTCTGCATGAGGGGTATTCCGTCACTTTGAGATCCCAAACGCCACATTTTTTCTGCATTGCACAAGGAGTCATTCATCATTTTCATTTTTTGTTTGGCTCTCCCACAAGAGTATTCAAATTAGTGAGAAGGAAAATGATGAAGTCATTACCTGGCAGAGAAGGATTTTCTCGGGATGTGGGAAGGATAAGAGGACAGGGAAAAGGGAGGAATGATGGTGAGATCTGTACCTGGCTTCTTTCTTGGCCATTGGGTTCCAGAAGTCACCTGGATGCTAATGTAGTTTTCAGTTTAAAATTGGGTAATGTGTGTGTATACAGAATTTACCTAAAAACGAAACTGCTTGATGGGGTGGCAATGTTAACAACCCAGAAACCTTAGACTGTAACTTTATCTTGCGCCACTGTGATACACTAGCTGTGTGATGTGTGAATCACCCAACCTCTCTGGGTCTGTTCTTCATTCATAAGATAAGAGAGTTTTACTAGATCTGTGGTTTAATTATTATTATTTTTTTTTTACAGCAATCAAGCCCCTTTTCAAATGAAGTAGTACAGAACCCCACTGTGCACATGGGCCCCGGGAGCCTTCTCTGGAGCCTTCTCTGAGCCCGGGTTCCTCAGGGTATGAGTGGCAAGACAACTGGGCAAGAAGGTATCCATGGCCCTTCCAGTTCAGACACTCAGGCCCAGCTGACCTGAGGATGATTTTTTTCACTTTAATGGCTGGAGGACTGAATGTTCCAGAAAGGAATTAAGGCAACAGGGATTTAATTCCATCTGCTGTGAGATAAGTTCTTTCTGCCTCTCGCGGGTGCTGTCCAATCAGCATGGAAGACAACCTGTTCCTCTCGTGGTTATGTGTCATGTGAAAGCTATCTGTATGTGTGTCATTTGCAACACTCGGTGTCTTTCAGAGTTTCTTGACTTCCCCAGACTAACAGTCGTGCTGACTGAGTAACTGTAGTTTCCTTCTGGAACCCAGGGTAATCTGAGTGGGTTCCATGGCTCTGAGAAGCAAAGTGGCTGCTGTCGTGGGGGTGGGAGGTGAAGCGGTGATGGTCCAGGTAGGTCTCCAAATGTCTCCAGTTAGAACTGAGTGGTATCCAAGAAGAAAAATCTCTGCTGGAATCACTTCCAACCCAAACACCCAGAATCCAGGAGGGCATGATGCCATGGTGCAGAATGCCCCTCAGCTCCCAGGACCTTAGGAATGTTCCTGGAAGACAGTGGTGGGAGATGGGGAGGGGGAGTTTGGGCAGGTATGGAGTTGTCTTTGATGAGGTCTTGGCTAACCTTTTAGGTTTTGAAGTTCCATTCAAGCTTGGGTGACTCGTTAACATAGAGGACGTAGAATCTGCCCAGGATTTGGAGTGTGGATCAGATATGCTGGGAACAGTGGCTGAGAGTTTGAGGTGGAAGATTTCTACAGTCTTGTAGCTTTCTCCCTGCTTTCTTGGAGTTCTTTCTACTCATTTTCGGTACCCTTCCTTCTTCTGGAAATAACCTAGGGCACCTTCTCTTTTATAAACTTAAGCAAAATGAAATGTGATTTGATTTTTTAACATTCGGTGATACCCAGGAAACTTTGATGTTGCAAACTAGGATTGGGAATCTCTGATAGGGAGCTTCTCTTAGAATAATTTGTTTTTGCTTTTTGTTTCCAAGTTCAACTAAAATGCCGTCTCTAGCTTTTGTTTTAGGTTCTGCTCCCTTCCCTTTCCTTTTTTTTTTTTTTTTTTTTTTTGGTGTAAAATGTAAGTGCCTCTTAACTGCTAAAAGGCCTTCTTGAAGGGTTTGCTCCAGGTAAATGAAGGTAGACCACCTTTATAAGATGATAGGCACTTTCTATTTTTACTGTTGGTACCTGGAAAACTGTCATGAAGCAGACCAAATTTTTCCGGCACAGTGTTGTCATAATTGGGATTCAATGAGTATTCGACACCTCCTAAACCCTAAATCAGACAAGCAGTGTGTACCAAAACTCTCATAGTCTCTTAGATCTGGGAGACCTGAAAGGCCAGTCATGCGTTACTGTCACAGTGCCCTGTGCAAGGTTGGGGACGTGTCTGAGCACCCTGGTACTCAGCAATTTCCTACCATTTGTTCAGCTAACAAATTTTTATTGAGCTCTTATAACTTGAGGCAGCCTATTCTGGTGACTTAGGTTAGATCTGTCTCCCAGAATGGGTCCTTATTAACCCATCCCATTCCAAGTGGAAATCTGACCATGAATCCAAATACTGTTGAAAAGATTTAACCTTCTCCCAAATGATAGTTAAGGTGTTTGTTAATTAGTTGAGATATGAAGGTAGTTATTATGGCCTCTCTTATTCCCATGTTGTCTTTTCCTTAAACATCTCTAGCGTTTGAACATTCCTTCATATCCCTGTGTTGGAGATGAAAGCTTTAGATCTGAAGAGCCAAAAAACCTTGATACAAAGCTGATCAGGGTACATAAAACTACACAAATTTATTTTCTGAAAATATTTTTCCATTATAGAGAGAATTCTTATAAATTATAGAAAAGAAATATAGTAATGAATAAGGAAATCAAAATCGTCTGTAACCCCATCAGCTGTAAAGAATCATGTTAATCTTTTGATGTGTCTCCTTCTAATCTTTTTTCCTCCTATGCAACGTATGCAAAATTATGATTATCTTGTATGTGAAATAAGCATTTCCCTATGTAATCAAATGGTGTGCCAAAAACCTTTTTTATTGGGTGCATATAGTCTGACTATAATTTTTTTAAGCAATCCCCTATGAATGCACCTCTGTCGTTTCCGGTGTTTTTCTATTATAAATAACAAGCATATTTCTTTTTGAGCCAGCAGTTCAGCATAATTCTCTAGTGACCTCATTACAGTCTTTCTTTTCTAGAAGATAATTGGAAAATTATAAAACAAAGCAGATATTGATAGAAGTTGAACAGAATGAGGTTAACAATTGTAGTTTACAATATTTAATATTATTTCATCATTATTATTTCAAATTATTTCATCTCTTGTCCAGAAGAGATGTCATGTCTTAATAGCTAACATTAGTTCAGCGCTTACTCTGTGGCAGCTACTGTGCTAGATGCATTATGCATATTTTTCCTATTCAGTCTTTACTAAAACCCGATGAGATAGTTACTGTTATCGTTCCTATTTTAAGAAATGAGGGAGGTATCACTTAGTTAAAATTGCTTGGACAGAGTCACGTAAAGAGTAAGTGGTAGAAGTAGCATTTAAAAGATTTGTCTGTTTTAGAGCCTTAATGCTTAGTCCCTAATACTATATTATCCCCAACAGATGCTTTGCTGAAATCCTAACATACTCTATCCCCCATACTTCCAATGCCTACTTGTATACTAATCTTGTTACAAAAGGAAATCAGGTGTGCTGACATGTCTAATTCTTGATGATTCTCTTATTTATTTACTTATTTTTAATGAGAAATATGGTAGAAAGGGCTATAATGGGAGTCCTTAGTTAAAGTCCCAGCTCTTAAGCTTACTAGTGGAACAAGCTACTTTTTTGTTCCTCTTTACCGTTATCTATAAAATGTGGACAGCAATAGCTGTATTAATGGGCCGTGATCTGGATTAAGTACCAGTGGTGTATGTGAATGTGTCAGTGCCGTTCCTGGTCTTTAATAGGTGCTCATTAGCAGTAGTTTTCTTATTTCTTTGAATTTCAACTGGGATAGGACGTCTCTGGTTAGTACAGTTTCCTTTGAAAATTGGAGCTGCATGTTCTTTTTAGCTTTTGTCTAGTTCACAGTAACCCTTCAAAGATCAGCCACAGTGAATGCAATTACATCATTCTCATGTTCTCAAGGTCTGTGAACTTGAAAATAGAACAGTAATAATTATCTGATCTGAAGATGAGAGAAAATTAAAAAATAAACAGAGCCTCAGGGGCCTATGGAACAATAAATATCAAAATGTCTAATATATGCATATATGGAGTTCCAGAAGGAAAAGAGACAGGAAAAAATTTGAAAAACAATGGCCAATGTTCCCCCAGTTTGGCAAAAGAAAAATTTACAATCTCAAGAAGTTCAGCAAATTCCAAGCTGGATGAAGATGATGAAAATACACCTATGCACATCGCATTCAAACTGTCCAGGACCAAAGATAGAAGGAAAATACTGAAAGCCATGTGAGGAAAACAACACTTCACCTCTAGAGCAACAGTGATTTCAGTGTCTGTGGACTTCTCAGAAATTATGGAGGCCAGAGGACAGTGGAAACAATATCTTTAAAGGGCTCAAGGAAAATAAACTTGTCAACCCGGAATTCTATATCCAACAAAATATTTGCTTCGTTGTTTCAACAAGGAAGGCAAAATACATTTTTGGATAAAAGAACATGAAGACAATTTGTCATAGGATAGGTTTGCTGGAAAGAAATGCCAAAGGAGGTTCCAAAGGGTGAAGGAGGGAAAAACATCAGAAGGAAACTTGATCTTTTCGAGGGAATATTACCTGGGCAAATAACTGGGTAAATTTAAAATAGTTTTTCCAGCTACTTTCTTAAAAAAATAATGTGTGTGTGTGTGTGTGTGTGTGTGTGTCTGCCTAAAGCAAATTGTGTAACACTGTCTTGCATAGTCTTGCATATATTGATATAATGCCTATGATTACTCTAGCACAGAGGAACAGTGAAGGGGTGATAAATAGCCCTATAAGATTGTGACATTTCTGCATTTAATGTGACATAGGATGATATTAACACTGAGTAGATGTATAAGCTAAGGATGTACATTGTAATCCCTAGGGTAACCACTAAAAACATAAGGTAAAAGATATAGTTCAAAAAGCTAACAGATAAAATGCAATTCTAGAAAAGATCCAAATAACCCATAAGAAGGCAAGAAAAGAGGACTAGAAACACACACAA
Source organism: Lepilemur ruficaudatus (assembly GCA_963574885.1). NCBI lineage: Eukaryota > Metazoa > Chordata > Mammalia > Primates > Lepilemuridae > Lepilemur > Lepilemur ruficaudatus. The sequence continues at coordinate 43,391 of CAUYRT010069330.1, read as the reverse complement.
AAAAGGGGAAAAAAATGAAAGTTAACAAAATGGTTTAACCTAATACAACCTAGTTCAACATTAGCAATACTTACATGATAATAAACTAAGCACTACAATTAAAACGCAGAGAATGTCAGAATGGATTAAAAAAAAGGCAGTACCCGGGTATATGTTCTCTTCAAGGCACGCTTTAAGTATAAAGACACAGATAGGTGGCCGGGTGTGGTGGCTCACGCCTGTAATCCTAGCACTTTGAGAGGCTGAGGCGGGTGGATCGCTCAAGGTCAGGAGTTCGAGACCAGCCTGAGCAAGAGCGAGACCCTGTCTCTACTAAAAATAGAAAGAAATTCTCACGCCTGTAATCCTAGCACTCTGGGAGGCTGAGGCGGGAGGATCGCTCAAGGTCAGGAGTTCGAAACCAGCCTGACCCATGAGCAAGACCCCGTCTCTACTAAAAAAAAAATAGAAACAAATTAATCGGCCAAAAAATGTATAAAAAAAAATTAGCCGGGCATGGTGGCACATACCTGTAGTCCCAGCTACTCGAGAGGCTGAGGCAGAAGGATCGCTTGAGCCCAGGAGTGTGAGGTTGCTGTGAGCTAGGCTGACGCCACGGCACTCCAGCCCATGCAACACAGTGAGACTCTGTCTCAAAAAAAAAAAAAAAAAAAAGAAAGAAATTAATGGGCCAACTAAAAATATATAGAAAAAATTAGCCAGGCATGGTGGCGTGTGCCTGTAGTCCCAGCTACTTGGGAGGCTGAGGCAGAAGGATCGCTTGAGCCCAGGAGTGTGAGGTTGCTGTGAGCTAGGCTGATGCCACGGCGGCACTCTACCCCGGGCAACAGAGTGAGACTCTGTCTCAAAAAAAAAAAAAAGACACAGATAGTTTGAAAATGAAAGGATGGAAAAAGATACACCATGCAAACAGTAAGCCTAAAAAGGTTAGAGTGACTTTTTTAACACTAGATAAAACAGACCTTAAGACAAAGAATTAGAAAAGATAAAGAGGGATGTTTCACGATGATAGTAGGGTCAATTCATAAAGATGAGATAGCAATCATAGATGTATATTTATCTAATAACAGAGCTTCAAAATATATGAAGCAAACAAAATATTTGAAGCAAAAATGGAGAGTAAAAGAAAATCGTAGTTGCAGATTTCAACAGTGCTCTTTTAGCAGGTGATGGAACAACTAAGCAAAAATCATGAACAACATAGAAGATCTGAATAACACTGTCAACCACTTTCACCTACCTGATACTTGAGACTTACAGAACACTGCACCTAGCCGAATGCACTTTCTTTTGAGGTGCACATGGTGTGTTCATGAAGGTAGACTATATGCTGGGTCATAAAACAAGTCTCCATAAGCATAAAGTGATTGAAAGCACAGAGTATGTTCTCTGTCCATAGGGAAATTAAATTATAAATCAGTAATAACAGTGTGTCTAGGAAATCCACAAATACTTAAAATTTAAACAGCACACATCTAAATAATCCATTGGTCAAGGAAGAAATCACTAGAGAAATTAGAAAACCACTTCCAAATAGATAGAGATACTTGGTCATGGAATGAGAGACTCAATACCGGTAAGAAGCCAGTTTGTTCTAAGTTGATTTATGGATTCAGTACAAGCTCAATCAAAATTGTAGCAGAGTTTTTGTAGAAATGTATATGCTGACTCTAACATGTACATATTACAGAAATGTAAGAGTCTTATAATAAAGAAAATAATTGTAAATAAGAACAAGGTTGGTGAAGTCATACTACTTTAAGACTTACTATAAAACTGATAATTAAAACTATATGATATAGCATTAACAAAAAATAAATCAACAGAGCAGAACACCCCAGAAATAGATAGATCTTCCCTTAATTGGCCATTTGATTTCTGAGGCAGGTGTCAAAGCAATCCAATAGAGAAAGGCTTTTCAAGACATGGTGCTGGAGTCACTATATATGCTCCATATTGGACAGTAAATGACTCTTAACCTCGGTTTTATCTCATACACTAAAATTGGTTTGAGATGGATCATAGGCCTGATACAGAAGCTAAAATCATAAAGCTTTTAAAGGAAAAACAATATCTTTATGACTTGGGACTAGGTAGAAATTTCTTAACTGGTTACAGAAAGCAATACTTAGAAAAAATTGATGTTAGACTTTTAAAATTCTGCTCATCAAAATATACCAATAAGAAAATGAAGAGACAAATCATATCCTGGGAGTAAATATTTGCAAAACATATATTTGGTGGAGGATGGGTGTCTAGGATATGTAAAAAGAACTTCTACAAGCTCAGTAATAAAATGACAAACACACCAATTTAAAATCGAGCAAGATGGTTGAACAGCAGTTCACAAATTCAGAATGCCAGCAGCCAAATAAGCGTGTGAAAAGATCCTTAACATTATCTGTCTTCAGGGAAATGCATATTAAAACCACAGTGAGATACCACTGCACACCTGCCAGATTAGCTGAAAATAAAAAGACTGACCACACCCAATATTGGTGAAGATGTAGAGCAACTGCAATTCCTAAACATTGTTGATGGCAATATAAAATGAGACAGCTATTTTGGAAAGAAAAGGTGTACCAGTTTTTTATGAAAGTACATATGTTCCTGCCTATGACCCCAACAATCTTCTGCTAGCTATTTACCCAAGGTAAATGAAAACGCACGTCTACACAAAGACTTGTACACTACCGTTCGTAGCAGCTTTATTTGTAATAGCCCAAACCTGGGAACAGCCCAAGTGTCCGTCATCAGATGCATGGATAAAGTGTAGCATATTTATACAGTGGAACACTACTCAGCAGTAAAAAGGAATAAGCCGATAACATGCATCAACATTCACGACACCAGAAAACTTTATGCAGAGTGAAAGAAACATTCCACGAAAGAGAACATGTGGTATGATTCTGTGTTATGAAGTTCTAGGACAGGCCGATCTAACCTATGGTGAGAGGAAATCATGAGAATGGTTGTCTCTGGGGATGGCAGTGGGGATCCGGTGGGACTTGAAGAACCTTCTGAGTGTTATTAATGTATCTTATTTTGATAGGAGTTTTGGTAACAATAGGTGTACACATTTGTCAAAACCCAGCAGCAGATCTTAAGATATCACTACAGGTCAATTATACATAAAGACTAAAATATTGAACTCCAGTGGTACGCAGCTGAAGTATTAAGGGGGATATCTGCAATTTATGTTGAAATGCATAAAGCAGTAAGATGAATTAATAGCTGGATAGATGGGTAGATACGTATGTGCTAAAGCAAGTATGATCGAATATTAACGGTGGAATCTACGTAGTGGGTGTGTGAGTGTTCATGCTAAAATTCAACCTTGCTGTAGTATTTTTATAATGAGCAAATCACTATGGACAATTTTTAAAAATGGCCCTGGTAGTATATTTAAAATAACTTTAAATTTATGAAAATTGCATTTATGTAAACTTTTTTTTGGTAGCCCTCATTTTATATATACGTAAAGGCTGCATCATAAAGAAATATATGGTATTTCCTCTGTCCATACGTTTTCCTCCCTTCTTTCTTTCACTAAAATGTACACAATTTTCTCTTCTTCCTTGAACCAAATAGCTTAAATTCTGCAAAAAGCATAAAGTTAAAACCGAAGTGTGACTTTTGGTGACTTGCTGGATTATTTACTCCTTAGGTATAGGGGGTACCCTAAGTACTAAAATTTAAAACAAAAATCACAGTCTGTATTCTCGTTTGCTGAAATCCCAATGGTCTAATTTCTCTTTATTTATGCCCCTAGTGAAAATATTTTAAAAATCTAAATTTGTATGCACATAAAGTTTTCATTTCTCACACCTCGTATCGGGCCGCCTCCTGTCATGGCCTTTACAAGTGCGCCCGGAATACGACGCTCCCCGCTGGGCGCGCGGCTGGTCTCGGGGTTGCTGTAAAATGCCCTGCGTCGTGTTAGAAAGAAAAGATATAATTAGCAGCATTCTCATTATTGAAAATATTCTCCTTAATGTATATTCTGATGTAATTTTACTCCGTAATTGCTCAAAAGAGCCTCTCTCGGGCTCGGGGTGGAGGTGGGGTGGGAGGCCAGGGCTGGGGCCCGGGGAAGGTGCCAGATTCTCTTCCTGCTTAGATGCCATTTTCCAAATCCTCTGCCCAGGTATTTTTAAAACCAGAACCGTGGGGAGTTAGGAACATTTTCTTCTCCTTAATCTTTGGATTTTAGTTTCGATAGCTCTAGCTCATAATTTTATTGAGAATTCTCCCTGCTAATTAGTCCTTAAGATATTTTTCCTCATGCGATATTTTGCCTCGAAGCCCCCCTCGTAAGAATTCCTGTTTACGTTAAGGGGACCTTGTAACTGTGACTCCTGGACAGTGACGGCTGCTTGGAGGGCCGAGATGGAAATGTTCCTATCTCCAAATTCAGCAAATTTGCCAGTAGCTGATAGAAGGGTGATATAGGTAGGACTGCAGTTTCTCTTTATTGACAATCTAGTTTTTAAATTAATAACTATTAGATGGGGAGATATTTTAAGAAATGGGAAGGAAAGATGTGCTCATAGAAGTGAAAATCATAGGGGCAATAGCTAATAAAAATAAGAAGTTAATAGGTAATAACCACGAGAGTGACTGTTTGCTACGACTGTACCAGGCCTGCTGAGAAGTACATTACATGTGTTCTTTTTTCCTCCTCTCATGCCTTGCGTGGTAATAAGTCTGTGGTGGGGACGAGGGTCCCGGGGAGACGCAGTGGTCCAGATGCACAGCTCCTCAGGGGGCAGCTGGGTTTGCGTCCAGGTCAGGGGTGGCCAGAGGCTGTGCTCCTAACGGCAGTACTGGGGCAAGAGGCAAAAGCAGCCAGGTCTCACTGCTGACAGTCCTTCAGAATCAATTTCTGAAGGCTCTTAAATGAAAAACACACATGCTTTGGTGTGGAATTAATTTTAAAATCATGACAAACAACTTTTCGGATTCTTTGCAATTTGAGGGTGCTATAACCAGGGTTCACAGGTTTTATTTTAAAGGTGGTTTTCTCCTGTTTCTATCCCTGTTCCCTCTCCTAAAAGATGCCAAAGCAGCAATCTAGGGTTTCCTCAGAAGTTAGAGTTCCCCTATTGTTCATAAAATGATTCTAGGTGGGAAGACCTCTGTTCTTTCTTTTTTAAATAAAGGGGTTAGGTTTGTTCTGTAAGTCTGTGGTTTTAACCCAGATGTTATAAACACAGGATTAAGGACATCAATAAATTTAAGATGAAAGATTAACAAAATAAGGATATGGTATCTAAAAGAAAATTTCTCATAGGACAGATAATTTCATAGGACTAAATGAGTCCAGTAAAGATGAGAATTATCAAAGGTAGATTTTTTTTTTTCTCTGAATATCTTGTGTTCTCACAGCACTTTTTAAAAAGCAAAGGACATTTTAAAAACAAAGTGCAGTTTGTATGGGCAATCCTTAGGAAAGAAATGAGATTTGAAAATGAAAATCTCCTTTTCTGGCAGATCATGAAGTGGCTGAAAGAAACTCACCTAAAATTAAACATCCTTCTGTTAATGAATTGACTCAGCTCATTAAAAAAAAAGTTGTAATGTTTTCCTTAGAACCTTCCAGCTGAGGGTTGAATGAGGAGTGAGAGCTCAGACACAGCCTATTCAGTGTGTCAGTTTTTCACTGGAAGAAACTGTACCTCTGAGAGAGGGTGGGTCGCTGTACACCTCACCGCTCTCAGGGGACAGAGCCAGGGACCCTTGGTTTTCTGCCCTGCCTCCTGGCTGAGCCCCTACTCTCCCAGACTAGAGTGGTGAGGCTGCTTCTGGATTCTGGAGACCCTGAGAAGGGGGTACGCTGCCCAGGTTGACATGGTACCTTGGCTTTGCAGGACCACACTCCGTGGGGAGAAAGAGGTTGTGGCAGCCAGTCTTCTTATATCCTTTTCCAGAGTGTGAGTGGCAGGCAAGCAGTGTTGTCTTGGTGATTTTTTTCCTGGGCCATTTTTATTTTGGTCGTCATTTTCTTTATATGTTGTGGAAAGATGTATTTACTGGAATTACATTAGAATCAAATACAAGCTTAGTGAAAATTTTAGAGGAAAAATGGAATGAATCCTCAAAATCACTAAAATCCTATAGATTGTTATTGGCTGTCAGTTATATGAGTAATATGTGGGTATATTTTCCTTTCATAAAATTAAAAAGTACGACTAATGTTGAAGTTTATTTACGCCATTCTTGTTTATCTCCTCTGTCCATGCTCTTTCCACCCTTCATTCCCACCTCTGTAATCCCTGTTGGGAGGCTGATCCTTCTTTTTCTAGACTTTTCTGTATGATATTACAGAAAAGGTGTCTTATTGTATGTTTCTAATTGGAATAAAAGGCTAAGTTGCTATAGCAAGAGCTCCAACAATAATTGAGCTTTAAAAAGAAAAGCATTTAGTTCTACCTCATGTGATAGTCTAGAATACGTCTAGATTATCAGACTACTGCATTCCATGCAGTCATTCGGGGATCGAGGCTGACAGTAGCTCTGCCGTCTTTAACATGTGGCTTCCTAAGTCAGTCTGGTCATTGCTATTCCAGCCAGCAAGTGGGACAAAGAAGGTAGGAAATAGAGGGCCAGAGATTTTCTCTTAAACAAGTGATGCTGGAGTGGTACACTTCATTGGCAAGAACCTGGTCCTGGCCAGCCCTGCTAAAAGGAAGAGGGGTGAGGAGATGCATGTTGCAGCCAGAATTGTGTTACCAAGAAGGAGTGAGTAGGTTTGGTTGGACTGCAATCTGTCTTTCCTACTGCATTATTCTGTAATTCAGCCATGCATATTGGACATTTATCCATGTTGTAGCATATCAGTTTAGCTCATTTCTTTTACCTGTTGCATATTATAACAAAATACGAACATACCACTCTTTGTTTACCTGTTCCCTCCTTAATGGATAGCTGGTGGCCATCATTTTACTATTAGAATTGGTGTTGCAGTGCCCACTGGGGCACACTGCTTGTTACATAACGTGTGCCATGTTTCTCTCCTGTGGGAAGTGGGTAATCAGGGCTGTGCCTTTAGTTTGGATAGCTGTTGTTAAACTGCCTGCCAAACTGAGAGGATCTACCAGTTTACGCTTCGGCCGTTGGGGCTTGAGGGAACCGTTTTCTCTGCAAAGGCCTGTGGGCTGATTTTTGCATTTTAATTGTGACAACAAGGGAAGGTAACTAGCCTCCCACCCTGTCCCCCAAAAAGAAAAAATTAGCACTACTATAAAAGTTCTTTGGAGAAATATTTATTATTGAATAAATTCATAAGAGCAGAACACTTTTTTAAAGAAAACTATTCAAGTTCTTGGCTTTGTTTTATAGCTAGCATCTACTACTAATTTATTTCTACTTAGTTACCCAATTTAGTATCAATTTAAAATCTGTGGTTAAAGAAGATAGTTAAAGATGAAACCGAATTATTTAAAGGAAATGAAAGTTACCTTTTGACTTAGCACCAGCTGCCTTGGAGCAAGGTTGCTTTTGAGGAATTTATGATCGAAGGAATGTGATCCCTTGTGTTTCCGCTACAGATTTACTCAATCACGAAAATAGTCATCTAAATTAAAGGACTCCACCTTTCATAGACCAGCGGGGGAGACGTAATGCTAACGCAGCAACTTGTATCTATTCGGATGCGTGGTTCTCAGTTTGAACGTGCGGCAGGGCAGTCCATATCTTTGCACCAACCTCATATGAAGTATGACAACAGTCAAAACGGTTTTTTCTCCAGTTATGAGACAATGTTTATAATCTTTTTACATTTCTTCGTATGTTTCTTCCCTAGTGTGTCTGTTCCTTTTAAGTCTTAAAATTGCAATTTTGAAAAAATAATTTCTCCAAGTCTCGGATTATTGGTTTAATTTAGTTTTTTAGCATTTCTGCCCTTCCCTTCCCCCACCTCGATCCAGAAACTTAAATCCATTATTACTCTGCACTACTAACCAAACTAATTTTGTCCAGATTGAAAGGTTATAAAATTTATACAATTCAGGCTCACAAAAGTAAGACAGCACATGTGAATTCAAGAAACTGTTAGTTATGAAGCTCTTTTCCTTTCTGAAAGGAAAGTACTTTTAAGCTTCGTCGAATGGATCTATGAAAAAAGTTGCGTATTATTTTACAATAATTTTAGACTTTCATGACTGGAAATTAAATACAGCAGTTTTAAAGGCATATTTTACTTGAACTTTTACAAGCTCAGGCCATGTTTTTATTAAAAAATCGGACTCAGCACCTTATATGGAGTACAATGCCAGATGTGAGATATGAGAGAAATTGCCGGGGCCACCTGCTTACTGTGTATTAAAAACTTGTGTGGTAGCTGATGTCATGTAAAGTCCGTATGATAGGGGATAATTTTGAGTTATTAGACCATATCAGAATAGTAAGGGTCACTGGTGGTGGAATGTTCAGAACTTTCTATCACATTTTTACTATTTGTTTGGTAAAATCAGAGTTGAAATGATGACCATCTGCTTAAAGACAACAACAAAAAAAAAAATGAATGCAAAAACTGAAGAGGCTCTGTGAACGCGTTTGGGGAGAGGCGGGAGCTGGGAAGGAGAGAGTCAGAGAAGGTCACCCCCTAATTCAGTGGACTTTGTGTGGGGCAGGTCACAGGGTTCTGATTTATAGAGTTTTTTTCTATTTTTTTTAAAAACCTTTTTTTGTTCTTTTTATGTTGCTTTCTAATATTTTTCATGTTTTTCTAAGCCTTTGTTTCAGGGTTTAACCAGCGTAGTAGAGCCAGGAGTCTGCAAACCTGCCTTGGAACAGCCTCTTTAAACTAGGGGGTGCATTCTGGGGTATATGAGTGGGGAGGGGTGTAGCTTTTGGACCCTTGGCCTCCACGCAGGCTCTTTCCTGAAATTGATCCTCTGAGCAAATGCCTGTGGTGGGGGCATCAGCCTGTTTTTATCCTTCCACCCACCGCCATGCCCTGCCATGGCGGGCCTTTCTCACCTGTCCATAATCGAGGTGTGGATGGAGCCCTGTCTGAGGTAGAGCAGCCACCAGGGTGGCAGACAGGACAGTGAAATGTTGGTGTGAGAAAGCAGATGACTCTGGGTAGCAATTTCTCCTGCCTGTCAGGTGGTTTGTAATCCTTTAGATGAGATTGAAGGAGGACCTAACTGATCTGTCCATGACAGAACATTAAAAAAAACCTTTTCATAATAGATAAGAGTGTTGATTTTTGGCAAATATGTTCGGAGGGGATTAAAGAATTGAGTGACATTGCTGTTATACAGCTCCTTCTGTTTCCCTGTACTTAGGTATATGGACAGGGTTTCTCAGTGTTTACATCTGTGTTTACATCAGTGTTTACATTTCTCAGTGTTCTAAAAATGGAATGTAGGAATAGAATTGATGTTGATCTGTCTCATTCTAGCAATAAATAATGTCCATCCTTAGATACAATAAAGAAAGCCCATTCATTTCATTAAGAGATGTATTTCCAACGGATTTCAAGTTTTTAAGTGTGATATCTTTATCAAAACTTGAACCATTTATGTTTTGATTGATTCTGTACTATTGATAATTATAACTATGAATCAATCCACAGTACAAAAATTTAACACATAAGAGCTTAATGATTGCAGGAAATAAAGCAATGAATAAAGCAATATGTTAATTTTTATACACATGTTTTTAATGTAGACAGGTAAAACAGGGAAGTTAAGACTTTCAAGCAGAATTAGGATAGAATTCTGGGGGGCGAATTGGAATTTTCTTGAAGGAGAAAAAGAAATGCAGATTTCTGACGAAAGGAGAGTTTGTTCATGTACTTTATTTCTTTATTTATTGCTGTACTCACAATCTAATGTTCATATACTTTAAAAATAGGTGATGGTAGACGATATATTTCTATGGTACTTCGATTCCTATGAATACACTTAAAAGAGGGATGTAATAATAGTTTTATTTAGAATGTCAATATTGACCCTTATGCAGAAATTGCATCCTTTGCAGTTTCTTAGACTGAAAAGTCCTAACTTAGACTGAAAAATTTTATATGGCAACTTAAAAATAAGCAAGGCTTTCATAGTTTTTTTGTAATTCTCTTAGGGGATATGCAAGCCAAAGGTTTGAAGACCAGTGCTTTTGGGCATGCAGCTGAGCTCTACATGGCATTATAGCATTTCTTAACCCTGTTAGGGGCTTGAGACGGATTGTTGGGCCTTGAGCAACAAACCTTTCCCGAGAAGAAACGATACAAAGGTCAGGTATGGTGGCTCACACATAATCCTAGCACTCTGGGAGGCCGAGGCAGGAGGCTTACATGAGGCCAGGAGTTTGAGACCAGCCTGAGCAAGAGCAAGACCCTGTCTCTACAAAAAGTAGAAAATATTAGCCGGGTGTGGTGTCAGGCGTCTGTAGTCCCAGCTACTCGGGAGGCTGAGGCAGGAGGATCGCTTGAGCCCAGCGATTTGAGGTTGCTGTGACTATGATGATGCCACTGCATTCTAGCCCAGGTGAAAGAGTGAGACCCTGTCTCCAAAAATAAAAAATGTAAAAAGAAATGATACAGAGAGAATCTTGAACAAGTTTAGGTGTTGTTTTGTAGTAATTTTCAGTTTTCATAACTATGCTGGAAAAAATCTATCTGTATGGCCTTAAGGAACGCTGTTGCTGGAGTCAGCTCTTTAAGAGCAGATCTAATCATGTCCCTTTTTTTGTCCTCAAACATTCACAGGCTTTACATTTCCTAATCTACGAAATCCCAACCCTTAGCTTGGCAGGGAAGACTGACACACACCTGGCCCCAACCTCTCTTCCCTCCTGGGTCTGCCCTCCACCCTGCCGACGACCCTTGCACTTTTTGTTTTAGTTTCTCTAAACACCTGTTGTTTCCTGAAACTAGATCTCTGGATGTGCTGTTCCTACTCCCTGAACACTTTCCCCACCATTTTCCGTCTGATTCATTCCCACTGGACAGCGGTGGTCAGTCTTCGCTGCTCTGCAGCTTGTTCACGTCTCAGGTAGAACGTCCCACCTTAGGACCTTCAGGGTGTTATTTATACACCACTGTGCGTCACACTGTGCTTCTGTTTTTGGGTATTTCCCCACTGAGTGTGCACCCAGAAGGCAGAACTTATGTTTTACTTTTTTCCATGTCAGGCCTGGGAGAATGATGTGTGCTCATATTTATGACTAAATGTACATTTTGCCTTGTGGGACTTGGGCATCTGTGGCAATTAAGAAATGGCAAAGCTGGGTGCAGTGCCACGTGCCTGTTGTCCCAGCTATGTGGGAGGCTGAGGTGGGAGGATCGCTTGAGGCCAGCCTGGGCAACATAACAAGACCTAGTCTATCTAAAAAAAAAAAAAAAAAAAAGTGAAGTACAAGAAAAGAAATGGTGAGTGTTGAAATACGGGCTTGGCTGGCTGAAAAGAATAGTCCAGAGACCTCAGGGCTTTATTTCAGCTGTTGCTGAGTTGCTTTCCCTTTGGTGAGTCACCAGGCCTTTTCTCTACCTCCTTCCGCTGTCTACCAAACATATTAGGGGTTCTTCAATCCCTCTTCCAGGCAATAGGCTCTGTAAGGCTCCCCAGCCACGTGTGGGCCAGCGTGGTCCCCCAGGCCCTGACCGTAGGCGGCTGTGAGACAGGCAGGCGCGCCACACCACAGGAACCGCTGGGCGTGTCTGAACCGGTAGGTCAGAATGTCAAATCTGAAACAATGCAACAAAATCTTAGACCATTTTGCAAGGGAAAACAGATCTGTTAATAAGCACACGAAAAGATGGCTAGCATCATTAGCTATCCGAGAAATGCAAATCAAAACCACAATGATGCCACCTTGTATGCACTACGAAGGCTGTAATAAAAAAGAGACAATAACCAGCGTTGGCAAGGATGTAGAGAAATTGGAACTCTTCTGTGCTGTTGGTGGGAATGTGAAATGGTGCAGTCACTTTGGAAAACAGTCTGGCAGTGCCTTGAACACTTGCACCTAGAATTAACCATGGGATTTAGAAACTCTACGTACTCCTAGATATCCACCCAGGAGAAATGAAAACAGATGTCCACACAAAAACTTGCACGTACGTATTTATAGCATCACTGTTCACAATAGCTAAAAGGTGGAAATAACCCAAATGCTCATCAGTGGGTGAACGGATAAATAAAATGCGGCCTGTCCATACAGTGGAATATTACTCAGCCACGAAAGGGAATGGAGTTCTGATACATGCTGCACTATGGATGAACCTTGAAAACATGCCGAGAGAAACTAGCACAAAAGACCACGTATTGTATGATTTCTTTTACCTGAAATGCCCAGAATAGGCAAATCCACAGAGAGAGAAAGTAGATTAGTGGTCGCCAGAGGACTGGGTGCGTGGGGAGAATGGATGGGAAGGGACTGCTAGCGTGTAAGGGGTTTCTTTTTGGGGCGATGAATCTGTTCTGGAATTACTATAGATAGTGGTGATGGTTGTACAACTCTGTGAGTGTACTGAGACCACTGAATCTTACATCTTAAAAAGGGTGAACTTATGGTATTTGAATTATATATCAAAAAAGCTTTTATTTTAAAAAAAGATAGGTGGCATAGAAATTCAGAAGTTTATGTCAGAAGAAATGTAACAGGGAGGTATTCTTTAAGAAGGAAGTGTAATGAGCATGTCTTGGGGAAAGAGTATTTCCACATCTGGAAGCAGCTGAGGGTAGCTCGACAAACTGCATAGAACAACCACTCACAGGTAAATTATCTGGGCAAAATGCAGGGGGTTTGGGGTGGGGGGAGAAAGCAGCGGAGGGCTGTGCAGATTATTGGGTCCAGAATTTCCTCACAGCTGCCTTCCTTTGGGCTGTGGAGACACAGCCTGCGTTAAAAGGTAGGTTACATGTGCTCCTAAATGACGGGGACCACATTTCATTCCTTGTTGTCATATCCTGTCTCCCAGCCCTTAGCACAGAACCTGGTCGGCATTCCATAAATGTCTGTTGAAATAAAGTGAAGTAATTTTTCTGTCAACATATCCACCATGGGGAGAGGTGAAAAATTGAGAAAATGAATAGAATGTGTTTAACTTATTTTCACACTCATTTTATTGAAGCTCTCTGTGAAAATAAACCCAGGTGGATGGTAATTGATTGAGTGATAATTTCTAAGTAGCAAAGTGTTAAAGTAGATAAGTGCCTCCTACTGTGGAGAAATTGCCTGGCCAAAATCTGAACCGCTGAGGTGTTTATTTTAACACTGGGAAACATTTATTACTCTAAACTTGTTTCCATTCATACACAGCATCTATCATACCAGATGTGCCGTGTCTAAACTAGACATGGTTTAGGACATGTAGTAATCCCTCTGTCAGGTGAATTTCTAAGAGAAATAATTTTTTTCCTTTTTTTATTCATTGCTTTTTTTCTTCAGCCTCTTCTGAAGTAAAACTGAAGTTGTAATTTGTCATAGTTTATTTGACTTATGCAAAAATTAATATTAAATTACAGTATATTTCAATTGAAAATAAAATTTGAATATCTCCAAATAAAACTTGGGTTTGGGGGTCATATTAATAAAACATCAGCAGCTTTCTCTGTACATTGGTCTGACCAATCCTTTCTACTTCATTAATTAAAACTTTCTTAGGTGGCTAGTTTGAAGAATTAAACCAGACTTGCTCGAGGGTGTGGCTTCCCGGAGGGGTGTGGCTTCCTGGAGGGGTGTGGCTTCCAGGAGGAGTGTGGCTTTGTAGCCCGGTCAATCTCTTCTGACCTTGGAGAAGTTATATGACCTCTTTCTGCTTAGTTTCCTTATTTGAAGAAATAGGAATTATAATTTCAGAATAAGGATGAAATCAAACCTGTATTAGACACACCAGAGACCCAGCAGGCGCTGAGTTAAAATTAACCCCTCCCTCCATAACACGTACTGTGTACAGGGTGCATGTGTGCACACATGCAAGGATAACATGCATTTGTGTCCTCCTAATTCTGACCTGGAACCTGCCACATCACGGGCTCTGGATGAATATTGATTGAGCAAACGTGTGACCTGCAAGGAACAATTCTAGGATAGAGGTTGGGTCCAGCCACGTCTCAGGCAGCCAGTAGCCTTCAGTGGTGTGACTGATCATTGCTGGCTCGTCCTTTTCCCCATCCTCTGTCACTGTGCCTGAACGCTGGCTTGAACAGCACTGCTGCTGTTGGCTCCGCACAGACATGTCTGGGAAAGGCGGTTTGGGAAGCCCACTTTGGGACCACTTCTGTTCCTTATTCAAAATCCTTACAATTTCAGTTTAAACTAAATTCAGAAGGTCGAGGGATAATCTTGGGTTTGTAGTTGGATGCTCTTTAACCACAAGACAGACAGCCTGCATGAACATCACTGCTCTGTGCAGCGGGCCCCCTCCAGCTGTGGTTTTGAGACAGAGTTTGAGATTAAAAGATTAAAGTCCTCCAGCTCCCTGCTTCTGTGAAGCTCAGTCTCCTTATGCAGAGGAACAAGGCCGCCGTTGCTGTCCTGCTCCCCCTCCTTTTGTGGACCACGTGGGTGTCTCTGTGGGGAGAGCTGTGAGTGCAAGGCCAGGCTCAGAGTGACAGATCCTTCAGCTTAGAGACCATCCACGAGAGGCAAGGGAGTTTCTAGGAGAACCAAGTCAGGTGAGGGAGACGACAGTAAAGTCCAAACCACACTTTATTGTTTGACAAGAGGCTGGGGAAGAAGACTTAGAACTTCAGAAGAAGTGCAGTCTGTCGATGGCAAGCCTTACGGGAAAAGCTGCTCCAGCAGATCACAGCCTGCTGCAAAGCCTCTGAGCCGGGGGACAGGGAGGCTGGAGAGGAGGGTTGGAGAGCAGGCTCCCTTTGGAAAGGGGAAGGTTGTGTGTGGGCTTTCCCTTCGCCTGGAAGGCTCCTGCCCCACACGGCTGCATGGCCTGCCCCCTGTCTCCTGCAGATGCTCGGGTGTCCCCATGGCCGGGCGGCGGGCTCCTTACCAGCCCAACGACAGGCAGCCACTGCCTCACCCCAGGCCCCCTCCCTCCATGTCACTCCATGGCCTTTTCCGCCCTCGATGTGTTGCTTGTTTAATGTCAGTTTCCCTCTCTGAAACTTAGACCTCACAAAGTCAGGACCTTTGCTCATGCCTGTGTCCCTGCAGCGCGGATGAGGCCGGGCCGCAGTAAATATTTGTTGAGTGAGTGGGTGCATTTGAAAAACACATTTGCTGCTGTTTTGATTGTCTCCCTCTCTGCCCCTGTTTTCTATAAGAGACTGATATTTCCACCCTCAGTTTGCCAGCTGTGGCGCCTCTTAGAAACAAGCCTGGTGGTTAGGGAGAGAGTCCTGTCCTTATGTTTCAAGTAATGCTTGGCCCTTAGCTGCTGTTGGAATTCTCTACCTTTTGGATGTATCAAAAAGGATTCCAGATGAATTCATGAATTAAATCTAAAAACAGGAATAAGGAGAAGATGATAAAGTAGATATTTAGTCAATGCTCTTGAGATCAGACTTATTAAGTTTAAGGTCAATGAAAGAGATTTTTATGGAAACTGTTAATGATTTTAAATACTTAATGAAAATGTCCAAAGTACAGTAATAGATTTAAAAAATTAACAAGGCCTCAAACTGAATGACAGTCATCTAAGAACTGGGCTCTTGTGAAGAAAACAGGATCACTCTGCTTAGACTAGGGGAGCTTGGATGAAGCCACCAGACCGGGAGCCACTGAGATGCCATCATGGGAAGAGGAGGCCTGAGAAGGAGCCCCAGGGAGGGCCCTGGAGGTTAGGGGTGGGTGAGCAAAGGAAGGTTGGTGTTGGGCATTGGCATCACAGCTCACCAGCTTACCAAGGCCTGGCCAAGACTGGCTGGTATCATCCATAACTTAGCTAGAGCCCCTCAAGTAATATGCAAATAAAGGAGCAAAGAGCATGAATCTTTGTCAGCTTCTTTGGAACAGGACTAGTGATAAGAGGAGGGAGTGAGGAGATGGAGGTTCTCGGGGTTTCTCCTATCTGACTCCTGCCTTCTGCCTTCCCCCCTACAGTTTTGGGGTGTGATGGAACAGACAGAAAGAGAAGGAGAAAGGATCTTGCAGGTTTGTCCATCTTCTCCTTTGGGAGTATCACTGATGCAACTAATGTACAACTGCAACACCTGCTGTGGCTCGGGCGTGAAATACCAGTGTTCAGCAAGAGATAAGCAATCCTGAGATGAATTTTGAAAAATTTTTTTGAGACAGGGTCTTACTCTGTTGCCTGGGCTCGAGTGCAGTGGTGTCAGCATAGCTCACAGCAACCTCAAACCCCTTGACCCAAGCGATCCTCCTGCCTCAGCCTCCCAAGTAGCTGGGACTAAAGGTGAACACTACCATGCCCAGCTAATTTTTCTATTTTTTATGGAGACAGAGTTTTGCTGTGTTGCTCAGGCTCTGAGATGAATCTTTAAACAGATCCCCATATTAGAGAAGACTTTAAAAAATATCATTCGACCTGTTTTCAGTGCACGCATTTCTTGCCTTGCACGGCAGCATGTACACTGAACCTGCGTGTATCAGAGCAATGTCCTTGCTTTACACGGTTTGCCATAGACGTGGTTCCGGTGTGCGTGAGTTTCATTTACCATGGTACCATGCAAAGTGAGAACTACCTGTGTTAATAAATTAATAAATTTGAGGTAATCAAGGTCTGATGCTGCCAGGGAAAATTACATTGTGTGCGTGTGTGTGTGTGTGTATGTGTGGTTTTACGTGCTGGTAAATCTTAGTTCCTTTGCACGGGCTTTCTGATTTCAAAATACATTAGCCATTTCATACACTGGTTCATACCCACCTCATAACTAGAGGTGAGGAAACATGATCCCTAGATGTGGTTTTCTCTTAACTAGGTGATTATTGGTGGTGGGTGCTATTTGGGTATTCATGTTTTTTTTTCTTCCCTCTGTTTTTCTTCTTGTTGCTGTGGGGACTGTATTATATTGTCTGATTATATGCTTCCTAGAACAGTTTGTGTTTTAATGCTTTTCCAGTGTGTTAATTGGGTCTAGAGGGTTTCAGAGGACTACTATTGGTGTGGTATGTGTTATTTATGTCGTTCTGACCCATAGAAGCCATGGTATTTATTTGTAATCTGAGATAGATTCTATTTTAGAAAGTGTCACCTATGTTCTTTGCCATTTGTGTGTCCTCTAAAATGAAAGCCTTCCACAGTCTGAATACCGAAAGTGTTCCGTCACCTTGCAGGCATTCCTAACACTGCAGGCGTTGCACCAAGATGCCCTGGCCTCCTCTTTCCCAGAAATTCTCTTCCGTGTGTGTAGGTCTAAAGTAGTGATTTTCAACCAGAGTAGACCCATACCTTTCTTTTTTAAACTGCTTTTTGGAGATATAATTCACATCTTATACAGTTCAACCATTTAAGGTATACAGTTAATTCAGTGGTTTTTAGTGTATTTTTACTTGTGCAAACATCACCATAATCAAATTGAGAACATTTTTATCTCCCCAGAAATAAACCCTGTACCTATTAATAGTCATTCCCTAAGTCCCCCCCGCCCCAGGCGGCCACCATCTACTTTATGTTTCTATAGATTTGCCCATTCTGGACATTTTATATGTATGGAATCATACGACAGGTGGCCTTCCGTGTCTGGCTTCTTTCACTTAGCATAATATTTTCAAGGCTCATGTTGGAGCACGTCCATACCTCTTTTTATAACAAATATTTTGCACTGCCATCTTTAACCTCTTGAAGTTAAATTCAGAGATTATATAACCTACTTACAGGTTATATAACACACATAATTTTAAAAACTAATATCCTAAACATAATAATGTAGAAAAGTAAAAATGAAATAGTTAAAGAAAAATAATATGCATCTTAATATGTGCTCATTCTGACCGGTCAAGAAGATGTAATGAAGTAGTTAGATGCTTGTGCCTGGACATGAAATCATGAGTGTGACGGTCTAGCAAGCTCATAGGGTGTGTTGCGTCGGTCAACTCAGACACCACGCGTGGTGTTGCCTTAGATGGCATGATCTTATGTAGTGGGAAACAGTTCTTTGTACTTGGTGTGGACTTTACCCATCTTGCTTTGATTTGCATGGTGGTAATACCTTTGGAATATTCCGAGATTAATACCACTGTACAGAAAGTACTTTTTGTTTACATGCAACAATAGAATCAGGCTCTCAAGTCAGATAATTATGAACAGATATTTTGTCTACATGAATGTTCAGTGGAATGTTAAAAATTTGTTTCAATAGGTGGGAGAATCTCATTGCCCAGGGCTGGACTTGTGCATTGCAAGACAACATGAGTCTTTGGCACTTCTGGGCACTAAATTGTAGCCATTGTGACAAGCAGAAAAACAGAGTTCTGAAGCATCCCCCAGGGGGCAGTCCTGCACCCACGGGGGACCAAGGGGTCTACCTGTGACCCCCGCTTCCTCAGTGCACTCTCTTATTACTTAAGCTCTTCCCCACCTTGGGCTGCTCAAATGATTGGTCATACTCTCATAAATAGGGGGAAAACCAGGGCCTGCTGTTCAGACCAATGCTAAGAAGTCACTCCTTCTGCACAGCTCTGGGATCCGTACAGTTTGCAAAATGTCCTTTGATGCTCACCTACTGTTCCCTGGTACAATTACCTCTGTCCATGAGCATTCTTTTAAGCGTCCCTCCCATGCCCAGGACATGCCTGCCTTTGGTAGGAACCCAGTGAGCATTTATCCCCGTGGTAGAGTGATGAGGTGCTGTTATAGCAGTGGTTTTTAGAGTTTCTCCGTTGTGTGCCCCTAAAATAGTTTTGAAAATCTGTAAATCCCCTTATATATGTGTTTAAGTTGACATCTAAAAGTTTTATCAAGAGTTTAAATAATTATAAAAGATGTAATATTTAACATATGCTAAATATTGACATTCAGAAAGAGTAGCATGTCTTTCCAGAGTTTGTCCAGTGACTTTAAATGCCGTATCCATTTGATGCCTACCGTCATCCACTAAAAACTGTATGAAGCTCTTTTTTAATAGTCAGAATTTTACATTTCTGTTTCATCTCCTTGAATTCATATTTCCATTCTATTTCCCCGTAGACTGTAATACTAATATAACCCATTTTTATACTTGAAAAGTCTTTTATTAATCACTCTAGGATACTTCTTTATAATAAAAATGCATGTTAATTCCATTGGAATGGAAGGAATTTTTTAAAAAATAGCACTGCCACTCAGTTTTTTAAACTGTTTACAAGTTATATGCCAAAAATTACATTGTTCTCTCATCAATGATTATTTTTACTGACTTGGCAGCCTGATCCTCCTTCGGTTTTGCTGAAAGCGGGGAACGAGAACCCACCTGATTTATGAAAGAATTTGTCATTAGAGTTGTTCGCTTTGTTAATATCTCATGGATACTTGAAGTTTTACTACAACGTATCAAATGGTTATAATCATACCTGTTAATGCTTTATTTAAAGATATCTAATTTAATCTGCTGCACTTAAAACTAGTTGAGAAAATTGAAACAGTTAGTTCTAATTCACCCTCATCAATATAATATACTTTTTAAAGAAAATATTTCTATCTCATGTTTTAAATAATACTTCTGTAAAAACCTTAGAGCTACAGATTTAGCTCTTCCAATTTTTGGAAATTATCGGCCATGTCACCTAATTAGCAAAGCACATCCTCACTGGGAAGCCAATTAGTCAAATCAGACTTTCTGTTAGAAAATCCACCTTTATTTTTTGGTTCAGATAAACCTGTTTCCATGTATGTCCCAGCGATAATATCTCACTTCTTCATTCCAATTCTAAGATGGATAAAGGAGGTGGGGAATTTGTCCCTTGGATGAAGAAAGATGTCCCCATCTTTAATAGCCCTCTGTGGCATTTCTCTTGGGAGCAAAGCATCCTCCAGCAACAGCTGGCTCATGCACGGGGCAAGATCACTGAATAAAAGTTGTCTGCCCCCCCTCCGTCTGACTCGGTGCTACGTCTCAATCAAGAACGATGCAGCAGGGCTCAAAATACCTCCTTTCTAAATGCCACACTTTGCACTTATCAAAATATATCTAAGGTGGGGAATGATCTCAGGTTTATGATGTTTGGTTAAAGGATGTTTGTCATCAGTACGTCACGTTACCTGTTTGTTGCCCCTTGGAGGCTTTTACGGTTCCAGGATGTGCCTGCCCACAGTTAGACCCAGGGAGGGTGAGGGGTCTGCCTGTCTTTGTCACATGGTAGAAAGGCAAGAGGAGGCTTAAAAGCAGAGGTCTGTGTGCCTGGACTCCACGCCCATTCTGAAATAGACGTGTTTTAGGAAAGAATACAGACATACAGGGAGGTTGAAGCTGTGGGGATTTTTTTCCTTAAAACGTCTCTTGGAAAGACGTTTTGCTGCAGTTTGAAGATGGCTTTATTTTAGGACATTTTTAATCTTCATTCATCATGAGCATCTCATAGTGATGGGGTTCACTGAGTCTCAGAAAGCCAAAAACTATGGGGAAAAGTTAGGCTTGCATTTGAAAGGCAGAGAATTTGTATGTTTCCCACTCTTCATTTGTTTCCTTCCTTCCCCTCCTGCCTCTGCTGTGTTCCGGAGATGATTGAAGGCAATTTATGAGTCTGTCAGATCCTGAATTAAAGCTGGGAGGGGCAAAGGGACACGCAGGGGTAGAGATATACCGTGGTAGGGATGAAAAAACAGTGCACAAAACCAAGGTGTGGGTTCCTGTGTCAGAGGGACATTTTTCAGGCAGGTTGGGTCCCTCTGCAGAAGGTGTGTGTTGTGCGCCAGGACTTGGGTGGGGTCCCCAAGATCTCAGAGTGTGAGTTAAGAAAGAGGCGTTAGAGGTGAACTTTCTCGAGCATCTGGTCCTTGATCCTTCTGGTACCCCTGGGCGAGGTGTGCCGGGCCCTGTGCTGGCCATGAAGTGTGCATACGTTTAGGGGAAAGAGCTCTGTTCTCCTATTGCTCTCACGTGGCGTAGGGTGGGCGAGAACCCGCTTGTCCGAGGGCAGCAGCCGGCCTGGCACCGGGCAGCAGGACCCGCGGAGTCAGCTGTTGACAGTTGTCTGGGAAAGCCACCTGGCTGCAGGTGGACTTGAAGGCCCACGGGAAGCTGGGAACAGTCCTCTCTGCCGGGAGAGGAAGGCTCTGGTCTCTTTGGCCTCTGAGAAAAGGGAGGCACCCGAGCCCCGCGCAGCCTGTTGTCAGGTGACCCTGAGGAGCTCACAGCTGTCAGCTCATCCTGCTTGTCTCATCACGGTAATGAAATGGCTTTAAATGGACCAACAGCCAATGTAAAGAAGTCAGACAAGTTACAGATTGAAAGGAGAGAGACTCTTAGAAAGAAAGGGAATTATTTTGAGAGGTGAGCCTAGGTAGGAATTTCTTCTGGGTCTTTGTACAAGAACGCCATGTGAGAATGGACGGCACCCTCGAAGGCATCTTGATGATAGGAGCCGCATGGATTTCATAGGGTGACATCTTGGAAGATCTCTTTAAAATTCACTTAGGGATCGTAATACTAAAAAATGAGGTACATTCAGTTCTTTTTTTAATTTTCAAATATGTTTCTGAAATGTAGAAGGCTTTTAACCTAATTGTTGGAATATCATGCTTTCCTCTATGACCTTTGCTTCACAGGGGGAGGGAGGAAGTACAGGAAGCTTTTGCGGAGAGAAAGCACTAATTTTGGGGCACACAGTTCCCAGCCCACCCTGTCACCCACAGCCATAGGCTGCAGCCCCTCAGCTCTGGCACATTCCTCCTGGGCAGGCGTGGGGCTGCCAGCACCCACACAGGCAAGGAGGGTTGTCCTGGGAAGGCGCCTGTCCCTCCCTCCCTCTGCTTCCCTGGCTGGCCTGTAGGATCCGACTGTCCCAGGATGGAGGGTACTCCTCATTGGCGGCTGGGGGTGGAAGGGATACAGGAAATGCAGCACGAACATTTAAAGCAAGAACTCAACCAGGACTGTCAGGCTGTTGACCACTGCCACCCTGCTGTCCTCTTGGACTTGGTACTTGTCCTCCAACCCTAGAATTTCAGGCGGTGGCCACAGTGCACAACCCACCCCGAGGACATCTCTCCCTTCGTGCTTCCAGGAGGAAGATCTTGAGCCAGAAGGAGCCAGGGCCTCGGGACTCAGGACACTAAGGACAGGCGTGCACAAGTGGCCCAGGCTCCATCGCTGTGCTCATTTGGGGCTGGCATCTGGTTGGGGGGTTCCCTGGGGTGGCTCCCGCAGGCCTATGGAGGGTGGGGCTCAGAGGTGCAGGGTAGAGAGCAGTCTCCCCAATTTTCCCCAGCTCCCTGACTGGGGCAGGGGTTACGTAGCACTGAGCACCCACTTTCTGCAAGCCTGCTGAATTCTAAAGAGAAAACCCCACGTGGGGATGGTAAGCCCAGAGCAGTGGGCTGCCCCTGGGGCCACCCCCTCATCATCCCTTTTGCTCCCTCCTCCAAGTCCCTTCTTTGCGTTAGTAGAGAACACATAGGTATTGAAAACGTCAGCAATAATGTGAAGGTGCAAATCCAAGTCTGACTCACTTTCACTACATTTATAGGGAAAAAAAGTTAAGCCTCTAACAGCTTCAGGAAGGTTGCCACTGCCATACCGATATTTTATGAAAAGTAATGGGAAAGTTACCATCAACTTTCCTATTTTCTTCTCACCTCTGCTCTTTCCCCTCACCTCTGCCACTAGACCAGCGAGCCCAACCTTTTTGGCACCAGGGACTGGTTTCATATTGGATCCTGGGGGCTGTGGGGGGGAGGCAGAGCTCAGGTGATACGAGTGAGAGTTGGGGAGCAGCTGCAAAGACAGATGAAGGTCATTGGCCCACCACTCACCTCCTGCTGTGTGGCCTGGTTCCTGGACGACAGTTTTTCCATGGATGGTGGGGTTCAGGAACGGGGGTGGGTGGGGAGTGGAGCTCAGGCCTGGGGGTTGGGGACCGCAGCACTAGACCCATTTTAAGGGAGGGGAGTTGGGCATGAAAAGAACAAAGTTAAAGGAACAAAATTAAGTATAAAACCCTGGGGTAGGTGCAGGGAAGCCAAGATGAGGCATGGTAGCTTTCTCATAGATTATGCATACTCCCTTGCTGAGGATGCTTGTATCAGTGTGAGCCCTCACACGTTGTAATTTGTGTTGGAAACTAATAAGAATTTGTACAGTCAAGGTTCATGATTGCAAACAGTGGAAATTGACTTGGGTACATTAAGCAGAAAAGAAACGTATTGGAAGGATGGGTATTGGACAGCTCCCAACGCTAAGGAGAAGGCCGGAGGACCAGGCTCGGAGAGCAAGTCAGAAACCAGAGACAGGCAGAGCCAGGTGCCGGCAGCTTTGGAGGGGCCTGGGCGGGGGGAGTGCCTGGCACTTGACTCTTCCTCGGCCACCGCTGCCAGAATTCTGGGTTGTCCTGGGTGGGGTGGAGTCCGGGCAGGCCAGTCTGCAGCCTTGGAGGCCTCTTCCCACCCACACGCCTCCAGGGCCCCTTGTCTACCCAGGGTAATGCAGAGTGTTTGGCAAGAAGCTTGCTAAAGTCATTCTTTTCTGTTGGACCCTAATGAAGTTATGATTATGTTTAATGACTGGACAATATAAACCAAATTTGATATATATATATTTTTTTACCTTTTAACGCAAGCAAAATTTATACATATATGCACACGTATTTGTGTGTGGCTCTTTATAAACAGTGTGGGACTCAGCCTGTTGGTGCACAATTATTGACGAATTGATTGCAGACAAAAAGGCCTTTCCCGCGTACATTCCTAAGAACCTGTGGCTCTCTTAAGTGGGCCAAACTGGGCATGGAACAAACTACTTTAGTTTAACATTTTCTGGGTCATTGTTAAAATAACATAGCTTAAATGGAATTTATTCACAGTGCTGTTATATCAATATATTCTTTATTATTTTAGGATTAGATTTCCGTGTATAACAAGAATGTTGTTATTGTCTTCATAGGGGATTTTATTATTACCGTTCTACTAGAATGGGCCTTTTATTCCTTCACCATCTCCATTTTCTCCTTCATTAACTAAGGAGCAAATTAGACTTGCATTTAGCCAATGTCTGCCAAATGTTATTTTTAGAAGCCTTCTCACCTCTTTCTAGATCCTTTGGGATTTTTCTTTCCTTAACTCCGTTTTGCCCTCTCAAATATTGCAGTCAGAATCAGTATTGTCTCCATATTAGTTCAATATGTAAAACAGATTTTTTTGTATTTGCTCTTTGGATGGGAAAGGCCTTTGTAACCTTAAGAAAATCCAAGGAAAAATGATAAAAGGAAAGGCTGATCTATAAATGAAATTCTGTATGTCAGGCAACACTATGAAATAGGTGGCTAATAGAGGGGAAATATTTGGAATTTAATAATCAAAGGGTTAATATTTTCAGTATAGAAAAGGTTTTACAGTTGAAAAATGGGTTAAGGAAGTGAGTAGTCAGTTCCCAAAGGAAGAAATCAGGTGACCAGTATAAATATGGAAAAACATCTCAATATCTTCATTAATAAAAGTGGATTTAGCATTTTTGCATGCTAAATTAGTGAACATTAAAAAAATTATTTGGGCAGAGATGTGGAGAAAGGATCCTCTTATACATTGTTGGTGCAGAATTAACAGCATTTCTGGTGTGTCTTTTGTATTACACCTTAGCATGTGCATATATTTTGACCCAGCAATTCAGTTTGTAGGAATTCAACCCAAGTAGATGAAGTAGGCAGAAGGAGATGTATTTATATGTGGATGTTCATTGCTCCACCATTTATAATATAGAAAAACAGGCCATCTCAGTGTCCAATAATGGGAGGTTAAATTGCACAATTCATTGGATTAGCTATTGCATGGTTATTAAAAACCAGAAAAGCAGATCGAAAAACAGTACCTTTTATATGACTCAATTTTGTTTTCATAGAGTAAAAAAAGGTTCATGCATTGAAAGGAGATGAGACATTTACCAGGATATATATATTGAAGGCAGTTCTTTTTGGGGGGATGGAATGATGGGAGAATTTTTTCCTTGTCTTTGTGATTTTCTCAAATTTCTTACGTGAATGTCTGTTGCTGTTGTAAAACAAGAATGATATAATAAACCCTGTTAAAAGAAAGAGAGAGTCAAAGTTTTTGGCGTGTAGAGTATCAGCAAGAGGATCCCCTGTGTGCTGGTCTTTTCTTTTGAGCTTAATGATATCCCAGCTCTTTGGAGTTTTGACCCAAATCTCATTTTGGTTTTATAATTTATCATATGCAATATTTTAAATAAAAACTACTTTGGATAATTTTTATTAAAGGTACCTTGGATATCAGTTACTTGCTTTATGTGCAGTTCCAACAAATGGAGACCAAGTGTAGTAGGATAGTAAATAAGATGCTTACATTTCTGTCTACTGTTAATGCTTACTGTGACTTTCTGTGCCGTGCTGTTAGCAATATGAAGTTCCTTCTCAACGATTCATTAGCAACAAGTCTGTGCTAGAACTCAAATGATGTTGATTCCAGTGTGCTCTGGCTACTAGCTCTTATTTATTGATCACTTTTTATACTAGATCCTGTGCTAAACACTTGATTTTTTTTTTTTAAAGAGGAAATTATTCCCTTCAAGATTATATTTCAGTGTTAAAAAAAATTCCCTGCATCTGGTACCATTTGTATCTTCTAAACCTCAGGGAGTTTTGCTCATCCCTAAGGTTTCTGTCAGAAGCTTTATAAAACTATGGTAATTTGATTACAAAAGAGAAAGATACAACCATTTCATATGGTGGCAATGGTCCTGTTCCATCATCACTGTGTATGAAAGGGGAGATTTTAAATTTAATTTAAGCTGAGTAGCCAAAACAGTGAGCCAAATGAGTTAAAGATTTTTGTGTTTTTGAAAAGGCTACAACAAATTGCAAGAGCTGTTCTTTGGAATGGCTTTTTGAAAATCCCCTTGCATGCTGGAAGAAGGATGAACGGATATTTCTAAATCTGGCATTGTTGGACCAATCGAGCAAAGACAGGGCTTATTGACAGGAAT
The DNA here is from genome assembly GCA_963574885.1 of Lepilemur ruficaudatus. Taxonomy (NCBI): domain Eukaryota; kingdom Metazoa; phylum Chordata; class Mammalia; order Primates; family Lepilemuridae; genus Lepilemur; species Lepilemur ruficaudatus. The sequence continues at coordinate 17,391 of CAUYRT010069330.1, read as the reverse complement.
GTCGCTGAGGAACCGCGTGGAGTTGAGCTGTTTGCTTTCAGATTTAGTGGTTGTTTAGACAAGCAGGCCTCTTTATTCTTTCTTGCTCAGACCTGAGTGAGCTGAGCCTCAAGGTTGAAAAGTAAAAAGGGGACGTAAGGGGAAAAAACTTCTTTCTCAACTTAGATTTCTGTGCAGTATATTGACTCCCTTCAGAATTTTCTTTGTTCTGAATATTATTTCTTCCCACTCCTGCTGCCTCCAGGATTCATTCTTCTTTTGGAACTTTTTTGAACTTTCATTATCTGCTCTCTTTTTATTTCACCAAAAACAAAGCAAATAATAATAACAGCAACAACAACACAGACACTGGATGCACCTCCTCCTGAAAATAAACAAATAGAACCATTCGGGGGAACTGTCCTCTCTGGTTGGAAACACAGGTCCAGGCCCCCTTTCAAGTGTCTTGGTTGAGGTCCTGAAGGTCTCAGAAGGAGGAGAGGAACTCAACATTTATTGAGTGCCTACTGTGTATCACATTTTAGGAATCCACCATTGATTGAGTGCCTACAGTGTGTCAACTTTAGGAAACCGACATTTATTGAGTGCTTAGTGTGTATCAACTTTAGGAAACCAACATTCATGGAGCATCTACTACGTATCACTTATAGGAACCCGACATTGACTGGGTGCCTACGGTGTTTCAGCTTTTAGAGCTCTAGAAGGTGACAGTATTCCCATCTTCTGGATGACGAAATGGAACCTTTGAGGTCACTCAGCTAGGAAGTGCAAAATTTGAATTTAGATTTACCTAACTTTGCCTTTTTTTCTTTATAAAAGGGAGTAATTTAATGACCTAGGCCACCAGAAAATGGTTGTAAAACAGCCTGGTGGTCATCACTCTGAGCTCATAGGAAGGAAGGTAGATCAGGCTGCTTTCTCAAAGCAGGCCGTTTTGATGCTTGCGCTGTGTGGACTTTCTATACCTACTTAGTATAAGCAACTATTAAACTTTCAGCTTTAAGAAAAATTACCTGGTGATGTTGGGATGGACAACCCTCTCTCTGTGCTGAGCCTCCGTCTCTGAGTCTTACTTCACTCCTAGTTGCTGATTATTGAGCAGCAAGCGATCCTTTGGAACATTGGCCTAAAATTTCCTTAAGAGCATGGTCCTCGTATTATTATCTCTGACATGAATGAGCTTTTCATAGCATGGAACAATTTTGTTTTTGCATACTTAGATTAGGGATAGTAAAATTTGCCGCTGTATTACAGTTCATGAAACGTCACGATTTTCTAATAAAAGCTAGCGAGGCTGGGTGCGGTGGCTCACGCCTGTAATCCCAGCCTTTTGGGAGGCTGAGGCGGGAGGATCTCTTGAGCCCAGGAGTTTGAGGTTATAGTGAGCTGTGATGATGCCACTGCACTCTAGCCTGGGCAACAGAGCGAGACTCTGTCTCTCCAAAAAAAAAAAAAAAAGGTTAGTGAAGGCAAGACAGCTAGCAGATGCTTTCGGGAGTAATGTCAGTACAGCTGAGAGCATTGTTAAGCTGCATGTTGCAGCACTGAATTTTATGAAGGTGATGCTAGCCCATGTTCATCCTGGTTTGAAAAGGAAGCCCAGTGTTTGGTATTTCTCATCTCCCTGGTACCACGTAACCCTTTGATAGGAGCTGAGCAGCCGGCTGTGAGCACGGAACGGGAGGGAGGAAAATGAGTCATCATGAAGCAAAAGGTGTGCCGTTACTGCTTGGAACAGAATGTTTTCTGCCATTTTTAAAAAATAACAATCAAAGTGGACAAAAGTTATTAAACCTATTTCCTGGGTTTAAAAAAAATTTGTGGTTGTCGAGAATGGAAGCATAAAAAATCAAGTCCATGTAAGCTTGAAAAGAAACCCACGGTGGTGGATTTGCACATCGGCCTTAATTGGCCCAATTGACCTTCTCTGCTGTATTTACAATTGCCTTGAAATTGTAAGCAGATGTTTGAAACCCCTTCTTTAATAGGTCTCCAACATCTGTTTCACCAGCGCTGCTGCCCACCAAAGCAGTTGTAATTAGGGAGCACCGAATGCATACATCTTTCCTTATGGACCCAATCGATCGGATTTCTCCCTGAGGTATTAAAGCCGACCCTCATTCTTGCTTTTATTTGAATACATTTTGCAATGTATTTTCTTACACAGAAGAACAGTGTCCAGCCCAGTACAACAAAAAATGATGGCTATTCTCCGTAATGAATTTTTAAAATTGTGTCTGCCTACTCGCTGACCATGGGGGAAAATGCTTACACGGACAAGTGCAAACCCTTGAAAACATGTGAAAGCTTTTGTTCTTTTCTGCTGCTTGTGTGTTCTAAACTAGGTGTTTCCTGCAAACCCATCAAAGTAAAATGTGGGCATCTTAAAAGGTGGGAGGAAGCTTTATTCATTTATTTATTTATATTTTAATCAATAGACTTCATTGCTTAAAGCAGCTTTAGGTTTACAGAAAAATTGAACAGAAAGTATAGAGTTCCCACATCCTCCCTCCCTGTCCCCCAGTTTCCCCTATTAATACACCTTTTACTAGTGTGGTGTGTTTGTTGCAGTTGATGAGCCTCTGCTGATAAATTATTGTTAAAATCGGTCATTTACATTAGGGTTCATTCTTTGTGCTGTACAGGTCTGTGGGTTTTGCCAAGTGTATAATGACGTGTATCCTCCATTACGGTATTTTATAGAATAGTTTCACTTCCAAAAATCCCCTGTGCTCACCTATGGGAGGGAGCATTACTGACTGAAATATTCTTTTCTTTTCTTTTCTTTTTTTTTTGAGACAGAGTCTCACTGTGTTGCCCGGGCTAGAGTGCCATGGCGTCAGCCTAGCTCACAGCAACCTCACACTCCTGGGCTCAAGCAATCCTCCTGCCTCAGCTTCCCCAGTAGCTGGGACTACAGGCATGCGCCACCATGCCCGGCTAATTTTTTTTATATATATTTTTTTGTTTTTTAGTTGGCTAATTAATTTCTTTCTATTTTTAGTGGAGACAGGTTCTTGCTCTTGCTCAGGCTGGTTTCGAACTCCTGACCTTGAGCGATCCGCCCGCCTCGGCCTCCCAGAGTGCTAGGATTACAGGCGTGAGCCACCGAGCCCGGCCTGAAATATTCTTATATGAGGATGTGTTTACTTTAAAAAGGAGTTATTTCTCATGCATAGTGATCCAGATAGTCATTTTGACATTTTAGAAATGGCTGTACAAAATTTCAGAAACCTTTATTTTTTTCATATGCTCTATATTTTAAAATAACTTTGCACATACCTTGTGAATTTCCTAAGATTGACATGGTATGATGTATACCTAATACTTAGAAAATTCTATAAATTATCAGCATCCATTTCGATTACTTACAAATAAATTATTTAGGTTATTAAGTATGAGATGTCTGATTTCCTTAAGCACTAAGTGTGCCACTTGATGTCTCTGACATTTCACTTTGACACTTCTTGTTTTATGTTTATTGTGAAGGTACATCCTCAGTCTTTCAAACGCATGTTTTGGCATGTGATTATCTTAAAAATTTTTTTAAAAGCAATTTTTGTGAAACCCTGGATAAATAAAAAAATTCATGTTATATTTGAATATGAGTTCTGTCGTGGGACCAGTGCAGTACAGACAGCCTGAAACATCAACAAAGTGCTTGGGAAGGATGTGGCTAATGAATGCACAGCACTTCAGTGGTTTGAAACGTTCCATTCTGGTGATTTTAATCTTGAAAATGAGCCATGTGGGTGACCTGAGACCAAGGTGGATAATGATGAGCTGAGAGCTGTAGTGGAAGCGAATCCATCTCGACCTAAACGTGAATTAGCAGCAAGGTTTGATGTTACTATTCCAACAACATTGGACCATTAGAAACAAATTGGCAAGACAAAGAAGCCGGGTAGGTGGGTTCCATGTGAATTAAACAAGTGTCGGAAGAGAAATTGTCTTGAAGCTTGCCTGTCTTTGCTGTCATGACATAAAGGTGAACCGTTTCTACACCGTATTGTTATATGTGATGAAAAATGAATTCTTTTTGACAATTGCAAGCATTTGGCACAATGGTTGGATAAAGATGAAGTTCCGAAACACAGTCCAGAACTGAATATTCATCAGAAAAAACTAATGGTGTGTTTGGTGGTCCAGCGCTGGTATTATCCACGACAGCTTCATGAAACCTGGTCAGTCGATTACAGTGGATGTCTACTGCGGCCAATCAGATGAATCGATGAGGATGCTTGTGATTAAGCAGCCCAGATTGGCCAATAGAGACAGACCAGTGCTCTTGCAAGACAATGCTTGATCACATGTCACACAAACCAGGCTGCTGTAACTACAGAAGCTGAACTTGGAAACTCTCTGTCATCCACTGCATTCACCAGACCTTGCACCAACTGACTGCCACTTCTTTTAGGCTTTGGACCACTTCGTGCAAGGAGAAATATTCAATTCTCCGCGAGCTGTGGAAAACGCCTTCCACAATTTCATTGCCACTCGCTCTCCAGGCTTCTTTGCTGCTGCCATAAACAAGCTCCCATTTAAGATGGCAAAATTGTGTCAATGGTGTAGGTACATAATTGTACCACTTCTTGTTTGAGATGTAATACGCTACATTTTTTTATTTGAAATTGGACATTTCATATTTAATGACCAATTTTTTTAAGAATTTCTTAAAAATTGGATCTTTAATGTCTTAATGGATATTTCTTTTAAGTGACTTGCTTGAGACAAGATGTGTTTCATTAAAAGAAGTTGCATTATCAGTAGGTTCATTTCAGCTCTGTATCCTGAAGTGTGTCTTTTACCTGAAGATTCCTCCGTACAGGTGGCCACCAAAGTCTAGAAGATAAGAAATACGGCAGGGAAACGTGCTCAGTTTCAAACACGTGAAAAGCAGCAGAGAGATGCCAGGCTTAGAAATGAGTGGAGAAATCACCTGTGGGAGAAGGCGTGGCACCCCCGTCCGAGTTGCCTTCCAGCAGGTGGTTTGGCTGACGTAGGTCTGCGGCATGCCTGGCCTAGAGCAGAGTGCTATGGGGTACCCTGGGTTTGTGGCCTTGAGTGGTTTTATCAGTAATAGAGATAGATTTTTAAAAAATAAGTTTTATTGAAGTATAGTATGCATACAGAAAAGGGCACGTGTCCTAAGGGTCCAGCTTTTGAATTTTTACATGCAAACTCTCACATGTCACCAGATCAAAAAATGGGGTACCAGCACCCCAGAGGCGCCTATCATGGTCCCTTCTTGTCACTGTTCTCCCTTTGAGGGGGCACTATCCTGACTTCTCTTTAACGTTTTTATTTTATTTTTCATTATGTATACGTAATAGTTGTATATCTTTATAGGGTACTGTCCTGACTTCTAACACTGTCTTAGCTTTGCCTGGTTTTGTGTTTTATACAAATGGAGACACACCGTGACTCTTGTGTTCCGACTTGTTCGTCGTCCACATGGTTGCTACAGTTGGTTTGTTCTCCTTGCTGTAAATACTCCTTTGGGCGAGTATTCTCCATTTGGTTTATCTGTTCTCCAATTGGTGGGCATTTAGGTCATTTCTGATTTGTGTGTATTACAAATCGTGCTGTTATAAACCACCTGGTTCTTTTGGTGAACGTATGTAAGCGTATCTGTTGAGGCTGTACCTGGGAGTAGAAGGGCCGAGTTATGGGGTATGCATATGTCAGCGTTAGCAGATGCTGCCAGATGTAAGCCAGCCATGGATCAGAGTTCAGGGCCAGTAGACTATCAAGAGTGACACTAGCACTCTCTTTCTTGACGGACCCTTGCTAGCAGTGACAAGCATGACCTGGCTGAAGCATGGAGCTGGCCCCACTAAGGAATGCAGCTCACATCTTCAGGTGCCTGCTGTGGGCCAAGCAAGCGTCGTGCCTGGTGCTTTCTCATACATTAGTTCACAAGCATCATAAATCACACGATCCCCGTTTTGCAGATGAGAAGCCTACGACTGAGGCGCTACGGTTTTGCCCAAGGTCTTATGCTACTGAGGACAGAACCCAAGTCCCAGCCTCGGAATTTTGACTCCTGTGCTCTCAGCCGCTGCGTCCTGCAGGGCCTGCCTTTGCCATCTTCACGCGCAGATTAAATCCTCTTGCCTTCCAAGGAAGTTACGTTATGTGGCTTCCAGGTGACGTGGGGATGCCGTCATCCTCGTCCTTTACCCGGGCCTTACACCTACACGGTAGGTGTAGCGTCGCCGCAGTAATGGTGGACCATCTGCTCCTGTTTGTCATCTCATCTTATGAACTCTAGATCTTCACACACGCTGTGAATTCGTCCTCATATTCAAATGGTGGTTTGGTTTTTATTTTGTTTGAAGACAGAACAGTTGCCTCAAGAGCCAACAAAATACCCTTTGTTGACACATGTGATCCATTAAAACTCAAGTCTAAGCCAATTCAGTTTAAATATTTTTGGCAAATTAAGAAACAATTTAAATATATGACAATAAGATGGCAAAGTAACCAAATGTCCCCAGAAGTTTGTGTGTGCTGAAGCCCCTGTTATATGAAAATTTAATTTAATATCAATTTAATTTTTTTTTTGAGACAGGGTCTTGCTCAGTTGCCCAGGCTGGAGTGCAGTCATCACAGCTCACTGGGCCCAAGCTGTCGGACTGCCTCAGCTTCCTGAGTAACTGGGACTACAGGCACACGCCACCACACCCGGCTAATTTTGAAATTTTTTGGAGAGATGGGGTCTTGCTATGTTGCCCAGGCTGGTCTTGAACTCCTGGCCTCAAATGATCCTCTTGCATTGGCCTCCCCAATTGCTGGAATTATAGGCAAGAGCCACCATATATGGCCTAAGTTTTAAATTGGGATATAATTCACATACTATAAAATTGAACCACCCCAGTTTCATCCTCATATTGTTTCTCCATCCGTCTGGGAAAAAATCCATTAGGATTTTTTGAAGATTACAAATTTAATCCGAAAGCATCATTGTAATTTCATCTGTATTTCCTTCTTATCATCGAAGAATGTTGTTTTATAATATTTTTCTATCTTTATCATGATGACATGCTTTGTTTTAATTTTAAAATATGAGAGACATTTATTCTTTTTTTGGCTCATAATTTCACTATAAGCAGTCCAAAAATTCTTCCAAGGAAATCATTAATATATAATTTCTTCGGATGAATGTTTCTTAGATGCTTACATGTTTTTCTGTGGAAGGTATTTTCTGAGTCCCCATTAAAGATAGACTGAATTATTTTTTTCTAATATCCACTTACTTTTTTCTAGAGACAGATGATTTTTATATTTGGGAATAATTTTTGCTTTAACCCAAATATAAGTGTTAGGTAATATGGCTGTCTCACTTGGTTCTATGATTATGTAAAAATGAGCAATAAAATTTCTACTAGGATAAGTAAATTTATAAGACGTTTCTCAAAGAAGTCCAGGCATACCTTTTCTGTTAGTGGGCTATTTAAGATACATCCTTAACCTTTATTACAAGTAATGGAGTCTTAGTGAAGATTAGAGTTTGTTTATATTTTGAGGTTTTTCTCTCCCCTTGGAAAGCACTTCCAAAATGTGCTAACCGATTACAAGTAGACTATTTATAAGCTAAATAACACTTTTGTTATTCAGTAGTCTTGGCATCCAGGGACGTAAATGCTAACTTTAGAATTTGTCATTGGAGTTAATAGGCGGTGTTTTGCGGCTGTCTTGAGTTTCACCTGTGTTAATGTAGTTGGGTTGGAAAACTGCCTTGCAGACCCGGATTTGAATTTGAGGGTTCTCCTTCTGTCTTAAGACATTTTGGAATTTTCAAAACCATGCATGTAGGACATTACCAGTGAGCTGGACTGTCGTTTTATGAACTTTATGGCAGTGTGGGTCTCTTCCGTGATGTGCCTGTTAATTTCCCTTGCCCATAGTTTGAGTGTTGGCTTTGAAGTTCTGGCTCATTGTGAACATCTGGTCCTCGCTCAGGTCCCCAGCTGCCATCTGTTCTTCAGCCCTGTCTCCCCCGGGCCGCTGCCTCTCTCTTCTACCTCCTTTCGAGAATTACACTCCGCAATTGAGCTGAAGTGTGCTTGTGTTTGTCTATAGAAAGAAAAGCAGATTCTCATAAAATAATGAGTGGTTACAGTGTGTGACAGATTTTAGAGTCAGGCGTCTTCCCAGCCTACCTCCTAACACGTAACTCTAAAGATCGAACAGTCTCAGATTCGCTTCTGAAAGCTAGACATCCACATTGGACTGGATCCAGCATCCAGTAGAGCAACATGGAGAAATGTGTCATTTTTTGATAAAGTGGACATGCTAATGCTGTCCCTTGACCTACTGTACCTTTCAGCCGTGTGTATTTGCACAGCATTTTTGTATGTGAAGCAGAACCTGTGTTTAATCCTGTTTAATCTAACTGTAGAGACCAAATGCTTAGATTGCTCTGCAGATGAGAAGTTCGTCCCTGTTAACTGTTCAAGTGATGTTGCTTTGCTGCATCAAAATGAGAATAATATACCTGTGTGTCTGGGATGTGTGTTTCTTGGGGCTGCTGTACTTAATACCACCAACTGAGTGGCTTTAAACTGCAAGAAAGAGCTCTCTCACAGTCCTGGAGGCCACAAGTATGAAATCAAGGTGTGGGCAGGGCCACGCTCCCTCTGGACGCTGTTTCCCACCTCTTCAGGCTTCCTGTGGCCACTGGTGGTCCCTGGCTTGTGGCTGCATCACTGGGAACTTTGCCTTGGTCTTCATGTGGCTTTCTCTGCTGTGGGTCTGTGTCTTACCCTCTTCTGTCTTGTGTAAGGACACATGTCGTTGGATTTAGGGCCCACCCCAGTAATTCGGGATGATCTCACTTCAAGATTGTTAGCTGAATTATATCTGCAAAGATCCTTTTTACAAATAAGTAAACATTCACAGGATGCGGGTGCTAAGACGTGGCTGTACATGTGTGTGTGTGTGTGTGTGTGTGTGTGTGTGTCCGTCCATTGGACCCACTGCAGAAGGAAATAAACCTCCATTACTAACGAGCTAACCGGTGGCAAGAAGGGCAATGGAGTATAACTGGCTGGTTTCCTGGGAAGGTGGAGGCTGCATCCGGGCGCTGGGCTCCAGGACAGCTCACAATGGCTTCCTCTGCTGCTCTGAAATCAAACTGCTGCCAGGTTACACTAGCCAACCAAAAACGAGACGAAATGACCTAAAAATAGTTTCAAGTACACACACTGGCTTTAAAATTGGCCGAGATTTCTATGTTACTTAAGAAAGAGGAAAAAAAAAAAAAACCCTTGGGAAACTATCAACTGTATAAATGGTCATGAACTAAGGATTATTCAGATTTTGGCCTTGTTTCAGGGAACATATTTATTTTGTTTTCAATTTAGAGTTTGTTGCTATTTCTCTCCCCCTCCCCAATATAAGAATTTAGTTAGCTGCATAGCTTATCAGAGTTTCAGCAGGTGTGGGGCTGTGTGTACTGAGCTCACTGAGGCAAGAGTGGCTTCATTATTTGTCTCTATACAGTGTTCGTGATTGCAGCTGACATGCTCATTTCTCTAAAAATTATCGTTCATTTCTGTGCATCTTCCTCATGCTTATTCTTGTATGGTCCAACCTGCCTGGAAAAGTCTTTCTTCAAAAAAAACCCAAGCATCATTATATTCCTGCTGGTAATCTTGTGAGCTTTGTATGAGAGTGTTATGGTAATAGCATCTACTCAGTAAGTTAAATATGAATTCCCTCTTTTGATTATTGAACTTTTTTTTTTTAACAGGGATTTGTAGTTCAGCCACTTTCATTCTGTTTGGGCTTTTTACTCTTGGCATGGACATGGCCAAGATGCAGTGATTTTTTTTTTTTTTTTTTTTGAGTCAGGATCTTGCTCTTGCTAAGGCTGGTCTTGAACTCCTGAGCTCAAACGATCTTCCTGCCTCAGCCTCCCAGAGTGCTAGGGTTACAGGTGTGAGCCACCGTGCCCGGCCCCCAAGATGTAGTTTTTTGTGTTGTAATTTTAACTGTCTACGTTGTTAAAGGACAACATGTAGTTGGGGGCTTAGATTTCAAGTTAACCTATTAGTAGAAGTTTCTGTTTAAAAGGATCCTCAGATTATAAAAACTTCATAACATAGTGCAGAGTTTTTATAATGCTTCAGGTCTTCACAAAACCCTCATAAATAGCTTTCCGAACAGTAAGCAGGTCAGACCCCAGTGCCGAAATGTCCAATGCCGTTCAGCTTGTGAACATTCATCATCATTCAGCAAGCAGTTCTGGTCCAGTTCTGACCATATGAGAAGGAAGCTTGGATCGTACCTTAATCTTTTGAAAAAGATGACATCAAGATTTATCACTGTCCTCGTAAGCAAACGATAGTGCTGTTGTAGGCTCAGGGTCGGCACAGCTCTTGCGCCAGCCTCACAGTGGGAGAAGCAGATGAACATGACGGAGGAGCTGGCAGTGGAGGACCACGGGCCCTTCCCAGTGTGGAGCTACGTGAGCGGGGCCGTGTTCTAGAACAGTCTTGCGATAGTGGCTAGGAGGGGTAGGGGATCAACTCGGGGGACTTTTTTGGACACTCTGTCACTAGTCCACACAAACCATAGTGAGGGTGGGAATTCAGGAGTGGAGGAGTGCCAGGGGCAGATTTGCACGACCTTATCGGGTGGGTGAGGGTTAGATGTGGGCAGGCTGGCAGTGGGGAGAGGATCTCTGTAAGCCAGGTGATGCCTGGTTGGGAAAAAAAAATGGAAATCAGCTCTTTGTGGCTGTTAAGGAAGCACAAAGGGGCCCCCAGAAAGAGGGCACCGCCTCTGACGTGCCCGAAGGAATATTCTTGTGTCTAAAATTATCCTGGTACTGATCACTGCTCACAAAACATGACCTCTTCAAAGTAGCTAATTAGACCACTCCACGGCAAGCCTGCCCGGGACAGCTGATCCAGGGCATGTGGGGGCATCAGACTCGCAGGACACCTGATCTTAGCCCCGGATTGGGAGAGGTATCCAGGGGCCCGGGACCCAGGAGCCCTGGGCGTGACCCATGTGGGGCAGTGAGACGTGTGAGGGGAACCCCCCCCCCAGGGTCTTGCAGCGACAGGATACCGCCCTGCAGTCCCGAGTGACTGTCTGAACTATGTTTGGATTTATGGGCTAGGGAGGGACAGAGTGATAAAATTACTGCTTCCAACTGTAATCTAGAGAAACTGTGACATCATAGTCCAGCTTTGACATATGCTCTGCATTTCATTTTACCGCCAATAAAGTAGATTTTAGTTGTCATTTGGCTTTAATTAAATTTTTGACCCAAAAGGTGATAGTTAGGATTCCTGCTGTTGCTGCCTGATTTTTGTAGGATGTGTATAGGATTTATTTAGTACTGCAGTTTTACTCCATAAAACTCTGGATATAATGTGAAATTAAAATCTTTGTCACCATATTTAGGACAGACGAGACTGTAAGTTGCTTTACTGATGACCTGCATCAGGAGCCTTGGAATCCCCTCGACTTTAAGTCCTGGAAGCAGTTGCCACGCTGCGGGAAATGGCTCTTCCCCCGGCCCGTGGGTTCTGTCCGGCCAGACCCTGGGGCGTGGGTGAGGTGAGGCTGAAGACCTTCATCCAGGACAAAGCGCTCAGCCCAATTCCTGACCCCAGACAATTACTGGCTGATAACCGCTTTTTTTTCCTAAGAAGTTGTTCTCGTTTTCAAACTAGACGTTTATATCTCAACTGAGATTATGAAGCCTTTGCTGGAAGTCTCTTCATGCACAATCTCAGTCTACTGGGCCTCGCAAAGCTGCCGGACACTCTCAGGCTCAGTTGATCTCCCGCCTGGCCACTCTCATACTTGGTCCCTGTCACGATCAGTCACTCTCATACTTGGGCACGCTCAAGCTCATTTACTTTCTCTTTCTCTCACGTACACTGTCACAGACTCTCACGATTAGAGAAGAAGAAAATTCACTTCCAGGTTTGGAATCCGATGTAACCTCAAAACTAGGTGAGTGTCGTGACTACCACGCATTCGTGAAGAGCCGCGGTGTGCCAGATGATGAATAGTCATTCCAGAAACCGCAGGCGGCTGGTCCAGCACCCCCACGTATACTAAGGTTCTCGCTCACTCGAGCCCCGCAGTCGGCCCTGCAGAACCCCGGTATTGGAAAATCAGCCCCCAGTTCCATGTTCTGTGAATACCGTATCTTTGATGTGCATTCGGTTGAAAAACCCACGTGTGAGTGGATCCGCACACTTTAAGCCTGTGTTGTTCCAGGGTCAGTTGTAGTAACTGTACTACATGCTAGCAAATTCTCTTTGGTCTGTGCAGATACATGAGGGATGATTGTCTCTTCCCAAAACTCCAGTCTGTAGTTTGGGAGCTAATTTCGGTCACTGGGAATGTTTTCAAGCTGCAGTTGTTCCAGTGGTAATTTTGGTGTGGGAGTCTCTGATCCTATAACCGCTTGCTTACTTTGGAACCGTTTCCTTTGTTTTATCTGATTTATCCCTCCCTGGCTTGGCTGACGCCTTACCCTCTTCTGTTTACATGAGGTATTTCCAAATCTCGTTCTGCCTTTACTGAACACTGAAATCTCCATATAGCATCAGCGTCCAAATCAAATATTTTTATGTATGTTTGTTTCAAAAGGTTTGTCAAAAAGGTTCCCCTTGTTTAGGATGCTGTGCTCCCTGTGTCTCTTGTATTCCCTTCTTTTGCCCTTCCAGAAGCTGGAAAATAAGGCGCAAGCTCTCACACTCTCCCTAGTTGTCCAGACAGTGGAACCAAAAGTCTGTGCCTCCCAGACTCCTTCATGGCCCTTGCAAGCTTCCTCCTGCAACGAGGGCTACCTTTGCGGGGGGGGGGGAGTGTGTTTTTTTCCACCTGCCTTTGCTGACATGTTTTGCTGACTCTCGAGTTAGTATGACGTTCCTTTGTTAAAAGAGAGAAAGTAATTTGAAGATTGTGTTTTAAAGAAAACAATGAACAAGGAGTTAAGGAATGGCCTTCCAAGTTAGGTCTGAGGCTTTGCCACTGACTAGCTATGTGACTTTGGGCAAGTCACTTAACCTCTCTGGGCCTCATTTTCCTTACCTGTAAAGCAACGCTAATGTGAGTAGTATTGCTGTGAGTATTAAGTGAGCGATGGCTGTAAAGTGTGCAGAACCGTGCCTGGCATGTGCTGATTTGGCCATGGGCACAGGAAACCTTGCCTGGGTTATTGGGGGTGGGGAAGCTTGAGCCCTCCATGCTTTACCATTTTATTCCTGACCAGCTCTTCAGATCATTATCTGAACAGCCCATTAAAGAGAAAGCTTCACAGTCGTACGGTCTGTAGATCTTCACTGAGACTCCCCAGTACCCTGTTATCCTGCCTGCTGAGATTCCGGCCCAGCGGACAGTAAGGTGAATTTTTTTGTTCCTTTCCTTTCCTTCCTCTTCTTCCTCATCAGACAGTTCTTTCACCTTTTTTCCCTTTTGTCAGGTTACAACTTTGAGCCCATAAAAGCCAGAAGCAACAGACAGGACAGAGGATGACAGGTGCCGAGGCACGTCTCATAGCGGTAACCCACCTGGCTGGGGCTTCCTTGCTTGGCCTTAAAGTGCCAGGGCTCCAGCGTCTGATTGAGCCTGAACGCCAATTTATGTGCAAGAGCACATCCTTCGGGGAATTGAGAGGAATTTTCCTTCCAGTCTGGTGGTAGAAAGGCTAAAAATCTGAGCTGTAAAAGCTTAGCTGGGCCCTGCGTCTCGGGCTGTGTGTCTTGTGTCTAATCAATGATCTCGATGCTATTAGCTGAGGGCAGGTCACTGGGGAGCATTTCTAGTGAAATTGCTGGGCGCTGATGATTAAGAACCAGCTCTGAAACTGAGGATATAAGAAACTGTATCTTAAAAATTAAAAAAATATACATTCCCGCAAAGGACGCCTAATCCCGAACAACTCAATACCTAATTATCATAATATTTTTTGTTCCTAGATAAAATAGCTGTTTTGATACAAGAACTTTATTTCTATATTCTGAGACTTGTAACTTCTTCCTCCCCTTTGGCTGCCCTCAAAGATTTCTATTTCTCCCACTTCCTTAAACATTTTCAATAAGAGTTTGAACGAATTGTTCTGCATAACTCGTTATGTGTTCGTTTAGCCGTTTGAAAATGTTATTGATAATTACAGTTAGGATAACTCTGGGTCTCTTATTTGATTTAATATCAAGAAAATGACTTGGAGCTTCTGCTTGAATCAAGCCATCTAATCACATGTGTTTATCCTCTTCCCTTCTTGAGACCCCCCAAAAACAGTATGTGAGAGTAAAAGTTAAACATCTACAACATCAAAGGTTATCAGCAGATGAGATTTAAACTGATTTTTAGAAGATGGAAAGCAAATGGGAGAGTGACAGGTGTTGCAGCTGCCCAGGGTACACATGGAGACCCGCAACCGTGCAGGGAGCTGCCGTGCCCAGCAGAGGCCCTGCAAGCTCAGAGCTTGGCGTGTGTCTGCTCTGGGGAGCTGGGAATGTAGGGGCTGGGTGTGCTGAGCGGTCAGTGTCCCCTCTCCTGCACCCCCACTGCAGAATGGCAGGTCATTTATCCCAAACAAAATAGTCCTGTGATTCTTACCTTTAAAGAAATGGAATGACTTTCTGGTGATCATGAGGGCAGCGGTGTGGTATTAGTGCCTCAGGGTAAAACCTTCTTCATCCCAGACCGTGGGGGTCCTTAGAGTCCACTTTTGCTAAAGTGAAACCTGTCTGGTGACAAGCCCTGCGTGTTATATGGAGCTCCCTGCTATGCAGTGTATAGATGCAAATACAGAGAAATACGCATTCTGGCAAGAGACACGAGATCTCTGGATCCAAGAACAGACCACATATTACTCATGGAGCGTCCTAGTACCCCAGCTACCACGGGACCACGCAGTACGAGGCTGGTCTTACCCTGGTCTTGCTGGAACAAAATACCACAGACTGGGTGGCTTAAACCAGAGACGTTTATTTTCTCATAGTTCTGGAGGCTGGAAATCCGAGATGCAGGTGTTGGCATGGTTGGTTCCTTCCAAGGGCTGTGATGAAGGATCTGTTCCAGTCTCTGTCCTTGGCTTGAAGATGGCCATCTTCTCCCCAGGTCTTCTCATCATCTTCCCTCTGTCCCTGTCTGTGTCCAGATTTCCTCTTCTTGCCAGGACTCCAGTCAAGTTGGATCAGAACTCACCCGAATGACCTCATTTTAACTAATCACCTCTGTAAAGACCCTTCTTCCAAATATAGTCCCAGTGTGAGGAGCTGGAGCTCAGGACGTCAACACGTGAATTTCGCAGGGACGACGCAATTCAGCCTGTAACATCCTGCATGTGCCGCAGGTTGTACCGCAGGAGAGGAATCCCAGAATTGTCAGACGTGGAGCTAATAGAGTGTAGCTGTACACCTGCCCCTTCTTCCCTGGGGGGAGAGGGAGAGGCAAGAGGGACTGGCTTTGCTCTGGAATGTGAGTGAGTCCTCCCTGGGAAGGGTATGAGAGGGCGAAGGTCTGTTGAGGTTTGTTTTTTGTTTGTTTGTTTGTTTGTTTTTACTGCCTTGGAATATAAACAAATTGTGCCAGGGGAGGGACATCTAAATCTCTGGAGCAATATGCTATCTTCTGCTGCCGGGGCGTGTTTCCTATTCAATCATCTTCTAACCAAGCTGGCCAAGGCTCTTTGCTCCAAATGCCTGAACTGCACAGGAAAGTAACTGCACATTTGTTCCTGGAGAATTGTCTCCCACCGTTTGTCAATCTTTTTACTGCCTCTAGTTTGAACACGAATGAAAAACCAAGGATTGCCAAGCATCTTATTACAACTTAAAATATGAAGGAGGCCAAGATAAATAGGAAAACTGACTACAGAGGAAAAAGAGCTAATTCAGTGAAATGTGTAGCATTTTAAAACCTCTCATTAGGGTATGAATCTACAGTCAAGAATGTTTCATCCTTAAATCAAGAATAAGATGCTAGCAAAGAGTAACAATATTAGAAATATTTAATGATTGTCAAAATTAGGAAATCAATAAAGAGGCTAGACACAGTGGTCCCCAGGGTTGGGTTTTCATGGAATTTAATTTTTCCATGGACCGGGGTGGGTGGGGTTAGAGGTGGGGAGAGGGAGGCAAAGTTCAGGCGGTGATGCAAGCGATGGGGAGTGGCTGTAAATACAGATGAAGCTTCGCTTGCTGGCCCGCTGTTCACCTCCTGCTGTGTGGCCAGGTTCCTAACAGGCCACGGACCGGTTCCAGTCCACAGTCCAGGGGTTGGGGACTGTAGGGCTAGAGGAAAGATAAAGTCAAGGAAATGTTCTAGATAAGGACTAAAAATATGAAAATATAGGGAATATAATATAGAAAAATATGGGAGAAAATAGGAGAGACATAGAAAATAATTCTATGTCTAGTACAGTAGCCTCTAGCCACATGAGACCGTTTGAATTTAAATTAATAAAAATTAAGTTAAAAATTCAGTTCTTCAGTCATATTAGCCTCGTGTCAACTGCTCAGTAGCCATGTGTGGTTGGTGGCTACAGTACTGGGCAGCATAGATTTGTAGAAAATTTCCATCTTTGCAGAAAGTTCTGTTGGATAGCCATGGCAACCCATGCATTAGAGACTAAAGAAAATGTTTAGTGTAGGAGGGATGTTTTGGATAAATAATATATTAAAAAATGAGTCTTCACATTAAAAGACATACCTGGACATGCTGTGGTGAAATTTCAGGGAACCAAGGATAGAGGGAATATTTCAAAAGGTTCCAGAAAGGGATAAGTACAGATATCTATAAGGGAATGTAAATTAGCAGTGCTAAAGTTCTGAGGGAAAATGGTTTTAAATCTGGAATGATGTTTTCACCTGAACTATCAATTAACTATGAAGAGAGATAAAGAGATTCGGGGACACTGAAAGACTCAGAATGTTTGCTTCATGCGTTTTCTTTCTCAGCAAGTTACTTGAGGATATGCTCTAGCAAAACAGGAAAGGAAACCAAGATGAAAACATGGATCCACGCATCAGTGGGTCCCAGCCGTAAAAGCAATGAAGTCAGTCTTGGGAAGACCATTATAGAGGAGGCCTAGATTAACCCATTCAGAGTGGAATGGGACAGAGCACTCCAGGAGGAAAATTTCTGGAAGAAAGAGAAGAGAAGATGGCTGGTGTGTGTACCCTGATTGAGAACTTGGTAAAACCTGGACATGCGTATTAGTTTTCTTTTTCTTTTTTTTTTTGGAGACAGAGTCTCACTGTGTTGCCTGGGCTAGAGTGAGTGCCGTGGCGTCAGCCTAGCTCACAGCAACCTCAAACTCCTGGGCTCAAGCGATCCTTCTGCCTCAGCCTCCCAAGTGGCTGGGACTACAGGCATGTGCCACCATGCCCGGCTAATTTTTTCTAT
>CAUYRT010069329.1:0-20827 GCA_963574885.1 Lepilemur ruficaudatus | reverse complement strand
AATATTAAATATAATTAATGAATGATACTTTTATATAATAAATATTACGTCAAATTTTAGTTCTCCACATCGCTCAGACGTGGGTCTACCCTCCACTCTCTGAATCCCTAGTGTCTGAGCGATGTGGTGGACACTGTGGAGGGGAGGGGCATGCTTGAAAAGTAGTTGGGGAAGGGAATTAGGGGTCTCAATAGGGGGAAGGAAATCCTCTAAAACTGATTTATGTGATTAACTGTACATCTTGGTAAATTCACTAATAATCACTTAATTGTACACTTAAAATGGAGTAAAGGCATGATACATAAAGTATACTTCAATAAAGGTTGAATTTGGATAAAAAAAAATTTTAGTTCTCTCAGTTAATTTTAAAGTGACTTTTTTTAGGAAACATTAAAAGGACTCCTTTTCTTTTCACAGGCTTGAGTCAAAAAAAAAAAATAAAAGGACTTTCTTAGAGTGATTTTGGAAGCAATTTTGCAAGGGAAACATCAGGAGATGAACAGGAAATGTTGCTGTACTATGTATTTTCAAAACGTGGTGAGGAGAAAATTGAACACTAGCTTTCTTTTTTTGACTTATATCATGACCTACCTTATCAACAGTTTTATGTCCCTATGAACTTCTCTTTACATTTGACTCAGAAAAAAAAAAGTTTTAATTTTGTTCTTGTACTCACAACAGAAACTTCCCCATTAGAAACTCTCTTCAACATTGTTTCAAGTATTTTGTATATATTTTTGTGTTCTTATCCTCTTATCCACACACTGTTTATATTACTTAGATTTAATGAGTATCCAACTGAAATTAAGATTCACAGATTTGCTCTACAGAATAATTTCATCATGATTTTAAATGTAGTATCACAAGAATCAGCAATTTCATTTTTCTATTTTTCCACTAATTTTATGACATGGGAAAAGATAAAATATTCAGTTAATCGTAAAAATAATTCTGTATAAATAAAACAAAATGAAAGGGTTATTAATAGTTTTCCAGGCAATACCATCATGCAATTACTAAAACAATGCGTGCAAAAGTTGGAAGAGTTGGTATAGGAAAGGCATTTTAGAGGGGTGTTAACATATAATGTGTGAATGTTCAGGTAGTGTTAAAATTGAGAATTGCCTCTGTCACCACATGTATGTGAAACTGCAGTCAGTAGTAAAGGCTTTTGACCCAAGAAGGAGATGAATGAGCTGGTAAGTAACATTGTGAATATTCATGATAATATACTTATGCCTTCAAGATAAATATAATTTATTACAAAATTACTTTAGAGATTTAAATATCTGGGAGTATTTTCAGAATACTATGTTTAATGAATATTTGCCCTTTATAGCTTTCTCATTCTCTAGCCATTTTAAAAAATGAAATTATAAAAATTGCTCTTAAGTTCTCATCTTTATTTTTTTCTGTTTAAATTGCTGAAAAATGTAACATACTTTAGAAAACTTCTAGATTTTAGTGGCTATTGAAACAATGAATTAAGAGCATAGGGATTATGTAGTAAAAAAAACCCAGTGATTTTATGCCAGAATTTTAAAAAAAATACTAAACTTTAAACTAGCTCTGTGCATAGAATCAGAAAATGTTCACTAAAACAATAAGGGTAATGGTTAATGTTGAATTGTCATTTTTGCTATTTAGGAGAAACAAATTAGTTGTACAGCTGAAGAGATTATCATAAGAGTACTTAGCCAGTATAAAGAAGAATCTATAATGATAGATTATAATAAGTGTCCCTATGATTGCTGTTACATAATGTGACTGATTATTTAATTTTGTTTTAACGACTCTTTATTTTAAAATTATTTTATATTTTCAGAAAAATTGCAAAGATAGTACAGATAATACACATATAACCAATACCCATTTGCTAATATTATTGATAACTTTCCATTCAGCAAGGTACATTTATCATAATTAATGAACCTATATTGATAAATTATTATTAATTAAAGTCCATACTTTATTCAGTTTTTTCTACTGTTCTTTTCTTGTTTTAGGATTCCATATAGCACAGCACATTTCATTATGCATTAAATCTCCTTAGGCTCCTCTTGGCTGTGACAGTTTTTCAGCCACATCTTGGTTATGATAATCTCAACAGCTTTTTTGAGCACTGGTCAAATATTGTATAGAATATCTTAGAATCGTCTGGTTTATTGTAATGATTAGCTTTTTTGAGCTTATAGACTTTGAGGGAAGGAAGACCACAGAGTCAGGGTGCCATTCTCATTATATCATGTCAAGGGTACATAGTAGTAACATGACTTATCACTGTTGACATTGATCTTGATCACCAGACTGAGGCAGTGTTTTCAAGTTCTCCACTGAAAGTTATATTCTCTATCAATCTCTCTCTCTCTCTTCCCCTTTTGCATACTTTACTCTTGGGAAAAAAGTTGCTATGTACAGACCACAGGAAAGTTAGGCTCCATCTTCTTAGAAGCAGAATATCAACATGAATTCCTTGGAATTCTTCTGCATAAAAGTTTTTCTTTTCTCCCCCATTTACTTATTCAATTATTTATTTATATCTCTATAGACTCAAGGATATTTATTTTATACTTTGGATCTTAAGTCAATACTACTTTATGTGATTGCTTAAATTGTTCCAGCTTTGGCCATCAGGAGCTCTTTCAGTTGGCTCCTGTGTCCCTTTGACGTATCTCAATCATGGTGAGTTGTTTGTTTGTTTTTAGCACTTCCTTCATTCTGACATTACACAATGCTCCAGGGGTACAGCTGATATATAGACATAAAGAAAAATGTTGGATTCAGGTCAGCTTAGTCCCTTTGTATAGCCCTTTATAACATTTTAGAATAAACATCAGTCTATGAAATAGTGAGAAAATTCTGTAGAAAAATCTTATTTCAATGTACTAAATGTTAAGGAAAGTATTGTTTAAATAAACAAATACATGTTAACACCTATATGGTGTTTACCATGGGCAAACATTATTTTAAAACTTCTACATGCATAAACTCTTTTAATAATAACCCTATAAGTCAAGTGCTGTTACTAATAGCCATTTTATAGAAGATTTTGAAGCATGAGTAAATCTGGTAATTTGCATAAGGGTACAGAAAATCAGTACAGGCGAGATTTGAACTCAGGCAGCCTACTTCCAGAGTGCTCTTAAGTACTACGATACAGCGCTTCTTTCTAAACCTAAGGAGCTTCTATAAAATGTATAAACTATGTATTTTATAATAGTTCATGAAATTGTAAAAAGAAAGCTTCTGCTCCTTTTGTACTTTGTACTAAAGCTGAATGAATCTCTAGCATGTGTTCTGTCTCTCTGAGATTTAGCATTTTATAGTCAATGGCCTGGTGTCCATTCTCACCTAGATCTATTTCAGGGATTTGAAAATATACACACTGTATAAAATGTCACTCATCTTTCCCACCCCACTGTGAACCTGCTTTCTGTCCTGAGTTCCCTGATTCTATAAATGAATACAATTTCCTTTCAACCACCCAGACCAGAAAACCAGAACTTATTTTCAACTCCTCCTCTTCCCTTGTTCATGCATCTAATCTATCAACAATCAATAAAGCAGTCTATAATATCTGATTGTTTTCCACACTAAACTCTTGAATTTACCATTCTTCTACCTAATTCAGATATAATCCATGGCGTGGTGAGATTCCTGAAAACAATTCCTATAATTAGACTTCGTCTAATTCTAGGGCTCATTTTTTTAATATGCTGCCAGACTGTGGAAAAGTAAGGTGTTTTGAGTCTGACAGAACTGGGTTTGAATCTAATTCAAAAGTGTCAAAATTATGGGGCTTTGGCAAATTCCATAACCTTCCTTAATTTCAATATTCACATCAATGAAATTATGGATTTTGATATCCACCTAGAGAGATGATCTTAAGATATAATTAATATGTATAAAATCATCTAGCCTAGTTTCTAACATATTTTACATACTCAAGGAATGGTGTCTATATTTCAGTTAATCTAAAAGTGTTACTCTCGTGCTCGAAAATTGTGTATGACAAATTCCCGAAGCAGGGATCTGCAAACTTTTTCTATAAAGGCTATGTAATAATTATTTTTTTGCTTTTGTGGACTATACAGTCTCTGTCACAACTAAAGTGTGAAAACAGCCATAGACAACATTAAATGAATGCGTGTGGTGGTGTTACAATCTGTATTTACCAAATAATGGCAATAAACCAGATTTGGCCAGCTGACCACAGTTTGCCAATCCCTGAACTATATAATAAAACCCAAGTCTCTTGGAATGACTTAAAGATATATATATATAATGCATGTTCCCCACCCCCAATCCCAGCTTTCTTCCTTTCTCACATTTCACGTTCGGCAACACTACAATACTTATGGTACTCTGCAACATTATTTTCTCATGCCTCACATGTTTTCTTGTTCATGCAGTTTCTTCTATCTTGATCACCCTTCTTAACCCAGATTCAAGTTCAGAGCAGCTTATTCATTATGCAGCAGCTCAGGCTTCCTCTCACACAAAAAGCCTTTTAGGCGTCTTAGGTACATACAGATATTTATGTGTCTGTTTCTTCATCAATGGGGATTCTGTCATATTCATTTTCCTGCCTTTAGAACTTGACTCAATAAATATTTGTTAAGCTAAACTGAACTTTCATGTTGCCAAATATTCATTCCATAAAGCACACATGTCACATTTCATAAATCAAAACAACAATCAAATCTATCAAAATCCCACTGACTGACACATTGGTATTTATATTTAAGAAACGAAATCTTTTTCTTGGCAACTACTCAATTTGAGGATTCTGTGTGCAGAAACTCCATGTCTCCCACTCTCCTCTGTTGTCGCAGCCCACTGGCCATTACTCCATCTATCCTTGAGGGCACATATTTCACCTTTCACTGAGCCTTAGTGCTCTCTGCTTGGCAAGCTTCACTTCATAACCTTCACCTCGTCAGCTCCGGCTCATCCCTCAATTCCTAGACTCAAACACCTCTCCATGTTCAACACTTTCAGCCATCATAGATTTCACCTTCTGTATCATGCACTGTGGCTTTTTATTTATTTCCTTGTTTGATTAAAAAATAAACTAAATTCTAAGCTCCATGCAGAAAGGAGGTTTTTTTACACTGTTGAGGTGATTAGTATATTGAAAGCCTTGACTTCTCCGCTATGCAATTTATGCAATTTATCGATTTGTGATAACAAAAAACCACTGGTACACCCTAATGTACTTACATAAAAAAGAGGGGGGGGGTTTGTTTGTTTGACTCAGGTAGACATCTCAAATACCTCAACAATTACCTGGCATGTAAATATACAATAAATGTGCTGAAGAAACATATGAATTATTCAATTTAGCCTTGTAATAGTTTTTCATAGTTTTATTAAAATTGGAATAATTTAGCTATATTCCATTATAGCAATATTATTTAGACTATTGTTTCCTCTTTGATGCCAAAAGTGAGTCTTCGTTTATATGTTTTCAGTGTCTTGTACACACACACATACATACTGAATGCTCAATAATTTGATAACTATGTTACCTATCAAAAACATCTAGAAGTACATATTTATCCCTTATTTCTGAAATGTTTCAAGTATTTGCTTATATGACTTTTACAGCTTTAAAAATTTATTTTAGTCATATTTTCAATATAGTTCTGATTTACAGATTCACCTATTGTACTTTCTCATCTTTTCATGTCCAGTCACTGACTTTGTGATGTTGTCTTAATCCCACAATCAGGACTCACTGACTTTAATCACTTCTCCTAGCCGTAATAATTACCCAACTAAGTGTTCCACAAAATTGTAGTTTTCCAAGGACATCAATAGATGTTCTAGAATAAAAAATGAATTGGGAGGGTTCTTTGAAGTTTGGTGTCAAATAAGGTGAAAGTCTTTTCCTGCTATAGAAGCCTTTAACATACTAATGTGTTTCATAAATTGCCAAAATAAATCATTTTTGCAAAATTATTTGACTGTGAAACCATTTTTTTGATCACATATATATTTAGGACTTAGGTATTTCCACCCATTATATATACTAGTCTATATGACTGACCTCTTAGCATTAAGTTCCACGAAAGTAGGATTACACTATGTTATTTATACAAACCTTACCTGTTATAGGACTTTGTATATAATTCATTTTCAAAAAAAATTATATGTTGTGCAGTTGAAGTAGTCCAGAAATTCAAAAAGAAAAAATAAATTTCTATTAGATTTTTTCTTATACTCATTTACTATATATTACAACTATTCTGTTTCCTTATACATATCCATGTCATTTATCAATTCTTCAAGTAAAGAAAGAATAACAATGGTGAATATATTACAACGTGAATCCACTGCTGATTTATAAAACAAAGAGTTTAATAACCAATCAACTTATCACTTAAATCCATCTTACAGCTCCTGTAAATCTTAACAAGAATCTAAGTAGTCAAAGAATTATTCAAAGCTGTATTTCAGAATGCAGCTGACCAAGTATATGCTTCTGAATATTAAACAGAGGCATAAGAATTGATGCAAATAAGGCAAATAATTTGATGGCTATTATGTCATAGGATAGAATCTGCACCTGACTCTACTTTTGGTTTTTGTTGAAATACAATATGCTACATGAAGACACACTATTAAGACTTCTGCAAGTAACTAAATATAGTTTTTGAGAAATGTACATGTACATAAAGGCAGCACAATCTTATGTTCCCTATCATCTGTGTCTCTACTAGTATCAATTATCACTGAGCCACCTAAATGCAGTATTCATTTTCATAAAGCCTAAGGAAAAATATCATGAAGTAACCACTATGTAACTTGAGCAATTAGAATGAGCTACAGCCCATAAAGTATGGCTAAGTGAGCATTTTGAAAATTCAATGTGTGCCTCCTGGTCTTGACCTTTGAGATGCACTATAAGATAAGAAC
This sequence comes from Lepilemur ruficaudatus, assembly GCA_963574885.1. Taxonomy (NCBI): domain Eukaryota; kingdom Metazoa; phylum Chordata; class Mammalia; order Primates; family Lepilemuridae; genus Lepilemur; species Lepilemur ruficaudatus. The sequence continues at coordinate 13,906 of CAUYRT010069329.1, read as the reverse complement.
TATGACACTTAAAGTTGGGTAACTAGCAACTTAACTATCTAGAAAATTACTTCAAAACATTTTAAGAAGATTTTATATATAATGAGGCAAATTCTATGAGGTTATTAAACTACTTTATGTTTATAAAGAATACTGTATTGTCAGCATCTAATTACTTAGTAAATTACATGTTTAGTACACTGAGTAGTATTATATTGACCTTGTTAATATAACATCAAGTATCTCTGTGAGTTAAGGGGTTCTTGTGTGCAATTTGCCATCTGGGCAGGTCACTACATAGTTTTCTTTAGTTTCTGTTATACTACCCAACTAAATAACAGTGTGCAAAGAAATGTGCAGAGTTTGAATTGTAAATATAAATACATTAACCTTCAAGCTCTTCTTGTATAAATAACTGCGGAGGATTCTAGAGCCTGAACAGCTCTTCACATAGACAAATAGTGCCAGTCTATTTACTTCTCTAGAGTTAAGTGGTTTCTGAAGCTTTGGTTCTGTGGGAGTCTGGGAAGAAATCATTGTTGCAAGAATGTTGATGGAACAAAGATCCTGGGAAGAGTTTGACAATAGTAAGGGTTTCATCTGTCCCAGACTACCAAGAAAGGTCTGAACCAATGAGCTGAGTCTTCTAGTTTTCTGAGCTGGGAGGGTATACGCCTTCTAGATAGAAGACTTGCAGTCCACATGTTCTCCATTACTGGCCACAAGGCGAGAGAGCCCACACTTTCCACTTTCCCTTTACTTGTGGGTCTACTGATGCCTAGAGTTCCCAAGAACACACACTCAAGCCTCAAAGAGCCAAGAAAATACTAATAATCTCTCTGAGCAGGGAAGAAAAATATTAGTGAAATTACATACTATAGTGACAGTCCACACGAAAGATAAAAGTTTGAAAGAAACTTAAAGAAAGAGCATTTCTATCTCAAGAATGGAAAAACAAACACCACATGTACTCTCTAATAATTTGGAACTAAATGATGAGCACACATGGGCACAGAGAGAAGTAAAAATTGTTGGAAATTAAGAAGAAGGGGGAAGGGGAGGGGTATAAACCTATCTAAAAGGTACAATGAACACTATTCAGATGATAGGCACATTTATAGCCCTGACTAAAGCATTATAAGAGCTATTCATCCAACAAAAACATTTGTGCCCCCTTAATATTTTGAAATAAAAAAACATCATTTCCAAAGTTTTGTGAGCTAGAAAAACATAATTTTCTTACTGAAAAATTCTGTAGTTGTTTTAAAAAAGAATGTATTAGTTTACTATTGACTCAGAGAGCAAATTCAAGAACTATATAAAAGGACAAAGATACAAAATAAAGAAAAATAAAAAAAAACAAAGAAATTCTTTATCCAAGAAAAAATACATATATAATTCAAAATGAACTGTATAGTTATTTTAGACAAAAAAACACTAAGATAATTCGTCACCAGTAGGTACATGGAAAGAAATACTAAAGAAATCTCTGTAGACAGAATTAAAATGATTCTATTAATAAATGGATATCAGAGATGCAGACAGGAATAGAGAGCAATGGATAAATAGGTGGTTAAAACTATTTAAATAATGGCTATATAAAACAATAATAATGTCATTTGAAGATTAAAAGATACATATAGAGTAAAATATATGGAAGCAATGGCATACATATACAGGCGGTAAATGGAGAAATGATGTTCTATTAATATTTTGTAATATTTGTTTGGGATGTGGTAACAGTACTAATTCTTCCTGTGCTTTCAAAAGTTAAGAATGCCTATTTTAAGTTCTTTAAGGTTACCTGGAAGAATAGTAAAAGAATGAATAACTAATAAGCTATGAAGTGGGAAAATATAGAATTAAAAAAAAAACACTTCAAAAGAACTTAAGTAAAGACAGAACAAAAGAGCATACAGTAGGAGGGACAGATACTAAAAAAAATTGATTTAAACACAAATATTTTAGGAATAAAATAGAACAGAAAAAATATTAAAATATTTCCAGCCAGGAAAAACAAAACAAAACACAAATATATACTGCTCACAACAGAAAAACCTAAATAAAATATAATAACACAGTAGCAAAAACAAAGATGTCTGCTATCAACATTTTCATATAATAATACACTGGTGGTTCTAGCCAATGGAATAGGGCATGCATGAATGAATGTGTAAAATTAAGATTGGAATAGAAGGAATACAACTTTCTTTAATTACATAATGTGATTACAGTTGATAAGTGGATTTAGGAAAATCACTGCATATGTATTCAATAAACGAAATCAACTCTATATCTACATGCCAGTAATAAACAAAAAAAATGAATTTATAAAATAATTAAAAACATCAAATACCTAGAAAAACGTTTAACAGAAGATGTGCTAGACGTTTCCATAGAAAACAATCAAGCATTATTGGCTGTGAGGACTGAACTCTGACCTTTTTTCTCTTGCCAAATTTTCTTTTTAAGTGGCTCGGTGAGTCAAGCCTTATAAACTACAAAGTCTCATTAAATGGATTTCTTTATTAATCCAGTATAATGCAGTTTACTTTTCCATCTAACTCTGGAATAGTGTTATGTGAGGAAGCAGACACCCCCCCCATCTGAACTCAAGGATTCCTTTCTATTGACTCAAAGCCTTTAGACACAGCTTAACTCTTTCAACCAATTGCCAACTAAAGAATCCCTAAAACCCACCTATGGCTTCTAAGCTCCCACTTTGAGATGTCTTACCTTTTGGGGCTGAACCAAGCTATAACTTCCATGTATTGATTTATGATTTCACCTATAATTCCTTTCTATGAATGCATAAAACCAAGCTATAACCTGGCCACCTTGGGCACATCATCTCAGTACCTCTTGAGACTGTGTTTCCCGGGCCATGGTGGCTCATATTGGCCCAAAATAAACCTCTTAAAATATTTTGGCAAAATTTGGCTTTTTGATCAACAGCTGACAGGCACAGAAAGTGAAATACCATGTGACTTCATTCATATACAGAATCTAAAGAAGTCAAACTCATAGAAACAGAGTTTAAAATGGTGGCTACCAGAGGCTGGTGGGTGGGGAGTGTTTGGACTCAGAAATCTGCACCCCACATATGGTGTGTTGACTTGCTGAAATGAAGAAGCCTCAAGGTCTCCTTAAACCATCTTCCCCACCATCTCTCCCAAAGCATAAGCAGTTATCTGCCTAAGATCTAGACCCACCAAAACTAATAATTGATTTTTCTTCCCCGCAGTATAAGACCAAGATATAACCACACCTGAACAGACCCTTTCACTGTAGCAGAGAACTATCCACAAGTTAATCTCTGTTACTTGGTCCATTCATTCTCCCTAGTAATTCTTTATTGCTCCTCAACAGAATTCTCTTGCCCCATCCTATAACCTATTTTGCCAGGATGGTATATAAGCTTCTGAATCATTTTGAGGAGTGAGCAATCACTCTATCATTCTCCCTGTGTGCTCATAAAATTAATTTGTATGTCTTTTCTCTAAGTAATCTGCCTTTTGTGAGTTGACTTTTTAGCGAAACTTCAGGGGCCAAGCAACGGCCTTGGCTCCGGCAGGGAATTAGGGGGAAGTTTGTTAGAAGACATAAAATTTTACTTAGACAAGAGGAATGAGGTCAAGGGATATATTGTACATCATGGCAACTACAGTTGATAACAATATATTATATATTTGAAATTTACTAAGAGAATAGAGTGAGTTTAAGTGTTCTAATCACATAAGAATCATAAGTTCATGAGATAATGCTTATGTTAATTAGCTTGATTTAGCCATTCCACAATGTATACATATTGAAACATGTTGTATACCATAAATGCATACAGTTTTTTATAATCAATTAAAAATACATTTTAAGAAAGCATTACTGGCTGAAATTAAATAAGTCAAGGAAAATGTAAAAGAGAAATACACTATATAGACTGGAAAACTCGCAATTTTAAAACAATCAATTATCTCTCAAATTACATATGGACTCAATGCAGTCCCAAACAAAATCTCTCTTTTTTTTTTGTTTTGGTGAGAACTGGGAAACTTCTAAAATTTCTATGGTAATGCAAATTACCCAGATTAGCCAAAATAACTGTGAAGATGAACATAGCTGAAGAACGTGCAACTTGGGGCCAAGATTTACTATAAAGGTACAGTAACTAAGGCAGTATGATATTGGCCCAAGGATACGCAAATAAAACAATGGAACAAAATGAAGAATCCAGAAACGAAGGTTTTCACTTTTGTATGTGCACTCGATATATGACAAAGGGGGCAATGCAGAGTGCTGGGGAAAAGACAGTCTTTTCGGAAATCTAAATCAGTTGAACATTCTTATGGACAAAAATAAAATTTAACTCTTACCTCACATCATACATGATGTGACATTGAGAGTAGGACAAAAAGTAAAGGGTAAAACAGCAAAGTTTCCATAAAACAACATAGGAAAATATCTGGATTTCAATAAAATTGGATTTCAATAAAATTAGGAACTTTTGTTATCAAAAGACACTACTATAAGAGTGAAAATACAAGCTATATAGTCATATAGACAATATAATACATGAAATTGACAAAGGAATTATATGTTAATACATAACAAACTCCCAAGTTATAAGACAGACAATTCAATAGAGTAATAGACAACATTATTGTTTGTGTTTGTCTATTTATATCTCCTTGTATCACCTAAAGTTTCTGTTCTATATGTGTGTAGTTGTATATTGGGGTGCATAGACACCAGTGATATTTTTATATAACTTATGAATTATGGTTATTAGCAATATAAAACAACATTCTTTGTCTCCTGTAATGCTTTTGGACATAAATTCTACTTTGGTGTTAGGTTTGTTTTATTGTTATTTTCACTTACCTAACAAATTTTTTCCATCCATTTATTTTCACTTCTTGGTAACTGTATTTTAGATTTGTCTTTTGCATACAGCATGCGTTTGGGTTTTGTTTTGTGAGCCAATTTTAATCTTTTTTTTATTTTAAAAGATTAGTTAAGACTATTCACATTTATTGATATGACTGATATGTTTGGGTTTAGCTCTGTCATTTTTGATTTTAGATATCTACTGTGTGTATTGTATTATATTTACTTTTCTTCTCAGTTTATGGTGATACTTTTTAAAATTTTTTATTTTGGTCATTAGGGAAGTTGTCAAGTTTGTGGCAATGATTATTTTTGTATTTATACCTTGTATAATGCCTAAATTCCTCGGGCTGTTTTCCCCTCTCCTGACCTTTATTTAGCATTTTACTATCTGGCTTTCATTTTTAGGTGCTTCCTCTGATTCACAGGTATTATCTACTCAAAATTTAATATCTCATTCTATTTTCAATTATTCTCTTTTCATTTTATAGTTGAATATTTTGTGCTTTGCCAAAACATAGAAAATTTGCATATTGTTCATCCACTCATATCCTTACTTTTGTTTTCTTCATATTTCTAGAATTATGTATATTAAAAGGATCATCAACTCTCTTGTTGAAGAACATTTTTCCTGGACATAAAATCCTTGGCTCACATTTTTTCCCCTTAGTTTTCTTGAAATTCTATTCTATTCTCTCCTTGCTCTGTATGTTGTTCCTTAAAAGTATGCAGCTAGTCTAATTTTTTTACTATTATAATTATAAGTGAGTTTTATCTTTTTTCTAGAGACCCTAAGGATATTTCTCATTATCTTTAAAGATTAATAGTTTTACTAAGATACATTTTAGAGTTTATTGTTTCAGGTAAGGTACACAGTGTGGCTTCTCACTATATAGATCTAGGGGTTTTTTATTTCTAGAAACTTTTATTAAATTATAAAGTAAATACAATTACAGACATATTTTGGAGATACTCTGCGTTCAAATCCAGACCTCTGCAAAAAAGTGAATATAACAATAAAGTGAATCACATAAATTTTTTGGTTTCCCAGTACATATAAAAGTTGTATTTATACTATGGGCTATTAAGTGTGCAACAGAATTATGTCTAAAAAAACAATGGTACAAACCTTAATTTAAAAATACTTTATTGCTAAAAAATGTGAACAATCATTTGAGCCTTGAATGATTCATAATCTTTTTGTTGATAAAATGTCTTGCCTTGACGTAGATGGCTACTGACTTATCAGAATTTAGGGAGGCTGTGGAAATTTTTGAAATAAGACAGCAATGAAGTTTGCTCTATCAATTAACTCTTTCTTTCACGAAAGATTTCTCTGTGCATGTGATGCTATTTGATAGTTCTACTCACAGTAGAACATCTTTCGAAATTGGACTCAGTTCTCTCAAACTTTGCCACTTTATCAACTAAGTTTATGTAATATTCTAAATCCTGTGTTATAATTTCAACAATGTTCACAGCATATTCACCAGAAGTAGATTCCACCTCAAGGAATTATTTTCTTTGCTCATTCATAAAAAGCAGCTCTTCATTTGTTCAATTTTTATCATGAGATTGCAGCAATTCAGGCACATTTTCAGGCTCCACTTCCAAGTTCTCGTGCTCGTGCTCTTTCTACAACATCTACAATTACTTCCTCCACTTAAATCATTTGTAAGGGTTGGAATCAATTTTTTCCAAATTCTTCTTAATGTTGATATTTGGATCTTCTCCATTAATCATAAATGTTCTTAATGGCAACTAGGGTGTTCAATTTTTCCAGAAACATCAGAGAAATCACTACCTGTGGCAGCTGTAACCTTACAAACTGTATTTCTTAAGTAATAAGACTTGAAAATCTAAATTACTCCTTGATCTATGGCTGCAGAAGGGATGTTGTGTTAGCTGGCATGACAACAGCATTAATCACCTTGTACATCTCTACCAGAGCCTTTGTGTGACCAGGGCTATTATCAATTAGCAGTAAAATTTTGAAAGAAATATTTTTTTCTGAGCAATAGGTCTCAACAGCAGTAAACTATGCTGTAAACAGATGTGCTTTGTTGTTCCGTTTATACAGCATAGGCAGAGTGTATTTAGCATAATTGTTAAGGGCTCTAGGATTTTCAGAATGGTAAATAAGCATAGGCTTGAACTTAAAGGCACCAGCTGCAGTAGTCCCTAAGCAGAGAGTCAGCCTGTCCTTTGAAACTTTGAAACCAAGCATTGACTTTTCGTCTCCAGCTATGAAAGTTCTAGATGGCTTGACTTTCACTATATGGCTTTTTTCTCTACATTGCAAATCTTTTATTTAGTGTAGCCACCTTCATGAATGATCTTAGCTGGATCTTCTATTAAGAGATAACTTGCTGTAGCTTTTATGTAAGAACTTACAGCTTCACCATGCACTTTTATGTTATAGAGACAGAATTTTTCCTTAAATGTCATGAACCAATGTCTGCTAGCCTCAAACTTTTCTTCTGTGGCTTTCTCACCTCTTTCAGCCTTCATAGAATTGAAGACAGTTAGGGTGTTGTTCTGGATTAGGCTTTGGCTTAAGGGAATGGTGTGGCTGGTTTGATCTTCTATCCAAGCTAATAAAACTTTCTCCACATCAGCAGTAAGGCTGTTTTGCTTTCTTATCATTCATGCATTCACTGGAGTGGCACTTTTAATTCCCTTCAAGAACTTTACCTTTGCATTCACAGCTTGTCTAGCTGTATGATGCAAGAAACCTACTTTTCAGCCTGTCTCAGCTCTCAACTTGTCTTCCTTACTAAGATTAATCATTTTTAGCATTTGATTTAAAGTGAGAGACATGCAACTCTTCCTTTTACTCAAACACTTAGAGACCATTGTAGGGTTATTAAATTACTCTAATTTCAATATTGTTGTGTCTCAGAGAATAGGGAGGCCAAAGGAGAAGGAGAGAGACAGGGCATCAACTGATTGGTGGAGAATTCAGAATACACACGACATTCATCAGTCAAGTTCACTGTCTTATATGGGCATGGTTCATAGCACTGCAAAACAATTACAATAGTAACATAAAAGATCACTGACCACAGATCACTGTTATATATATATATATATATATATATATATATATATATATATATATATATATAAAATAAAGTTTTAAATATTTGGAGAACTACCAAAATGTAACACAGCAACACAAAGTGAGCAGATGCTATTCAAAAATGGTACTGATAGACTTGCTTGATGCAGGGTTGCTCCAAACCTTAAATTTGTGAAAAAAACCACAATATCTGCATAGCACAGTATAGCAAAACACAATATAATTAGGTATGCTTGTAGTTTTGTTTCAATTTCACTCTTTTTAGAATATATATTTATATTTAGGGAATATAAATAAGAGACTATATTAATATGTACACATACATTTTAGGAATATATATATCCTCAATATATTACACATATATGTGTGTATAAGAGTGTGTGTGTATATTTATATGTCATGAGAGTGAAAAGATAAATAATGTGGTCAGAAAGACATTGGTTGCAATGGCATACAGATAAAAAATGGTTACATATCTCAATTCTGTCTCTTGGTTGTTTACATGTCTTTCTTCAGTTTCTTTATTAGCATTTCATTTGTATTCTTCTCATTTGGGCATCTAATAATTTATTTTTTATTTCTTTACTGTAGGTGCTGTGAACTACCATGCCCCAGAACTCTGGTCATCAATTTATGTTTTACTGTTAGACTTCATCTTTCTCGGGATCATTTGCTCTATACTCTTAATGTTTCATTATTCTCTCCACCTTTTCATGGATTCTTATAACTTCCCTCCCCACTGTCCACACCCACAGGCTTGCAGTGACCGCTGGAACTCTGACCAAAGCACTAATGGGATTTTGTGTGTAATTGTCTGTTTATAAGTTTTCTGTTATCTCTTCTCCTTTAGAAATGCTGTCATTGTGCATTACATGAGCTTTTTGACATTCTTTGCTGAATTTATGGTTTTGGGGAAAGAATGTGTAGAGATATTTGGATTTGTGTGGCCACCATTTAGGAATAGACATTTTTAAGTATATATTGCAATGATTCTTCTGTGTAGCTGTATAGAAGAATCATCCATCTCTAGATTCCATAATTCTTCTCTGTAACATTTTCTAGGTAGTGTTTTTTAGCATATGTTTTAACATTTTCATTTATAAAAAGATCAATTGCTGGATAACTAGGTAATTATGATCTTTTGTAGGAAAAATACATTAAAAAATCTATTGAAAAATAAGGAAACCAATAGATTTGAATATTTTTATAACATGTGTGCCCAGTGATATAATTTATTCAAAATTACTTCTGCATTATGTACCTATTTTGTGGGAGATAGGCAATTATACACAGACAATAACAGAAATAGGAAAGTATAAGTACCTACAAACATTTTAAAAACAAAGGGCTATGCGAGCGCGGAGAGAGAAAATCAATGAGCAGGATAGTGGCTGGAAATCTGGTTAGGGAAGATGGATAGGGCAATTCACATTTGAGTAATAGCAAGGGCAAAAACATAAATGGGAAAGTGTTTGATATACTTGGGAAACAATCTTGCCCAAATGTGAACTTTTTGTAATCACGAGATTGATAAAAAATGGCTTTTTAAGAAAAGCCAACAGACATGTGAAAGTCACTATAAAAATGTTTACACACAAACATTTACACCTGAATCATCAAACCATCACACTTCTGAGAAATAGGTATGAGGAATAAAAGAAATACCATTTTTAATAAAAATGAAACCTATTTTTAATTTTTTTTTATTTCAGCATATTACGGTGGTACAGATGTTTAGGTTATGTATATTCCCCTTGCCCCACCCAAGTCAGAGCTAATGAAACCTATTTTTAAGAAATGTAATCTACATGTTTAATGTGGTCTTTGAGGTTTCTTTTTTTAGCCAATTTATGAATAATAGCTTCGGACAAGAAAAAGAAAACACACAATTAAGTTATCCTTATTGTATAGGTAACCAGACCATCATGACATAACATGTTGACGAGTGCACCCAAAAATATCAAGGTCATATGCTAAGTAAAAACAAATGCTGTAAACTTGACCAGATGTTTCAGAGGTCATTGTCCTCAAAACTGCTCACATGGTGGAAGGTGTTCCATTGTTGGTCATGTTTTGTCCTTTGGATCAGAAGGACACTCATCTCACGCTTGCAGCAGCAATTACTATATGTTGTAAAAAAATCGTTCCCGTAAACATGTAAAGGCACTCACTTCACCACACTCCCCATTGGCAGCTGTTTGGTCTCTGAGGTAAACTAAACAGAGAAGATAATTAACTATATATATATATATTTTTCTCCCTCTCTGAGCAATGGTCAATAAAAAATAAATGATTTTGGAACTCAATAAGCACACTTTTGCCTAATACTTTTGGTGGCTTAATACCAATTTGTTGTTGTACGAAATTCTAAAACATACTTTTATGTAACAAAAACTTGTTCTGCTAGTGTATTTTAAAATAGTTTATTTAAAAAATGAAACACATTGAGTAGGAGATAGAAATTTAAACAAATTTTCATCTTGATAATGAGTTTGAGTTTCTAAAAGTGTAGTCAAACATCTTACGCATATTTTAAAAACCTGGCACCCCTTTTGCATGGTGGTAGAGAGCTTCAAGCAGTATGATTAGCATACAGCAAGATCCCAGGGCCATAAGGTTTTATATACTGCAGAATTCCTTAATTTATAGCACTTTTATTTCAGTAATAAATTTTCCTTTATAATGATTTGTGTTTAAGACTTTGTTCTATAGATTTATTTTTTCACAGTGGCAAGTTCAAGAACTTACTAATTTTTTTCTTGAGTTCTTTTTCCTTAACAACCACCAAGTTATGAAAAAAAAAAAATCCACTGCTTCTGCAAAGTAATGCAGATTCAAAGTCTGCAGTATATAAAATTTTATAGGCAGAAGCCCTTGTAATTTTATTGCAGCAGGCTCTTCACACGTGCCATCACACCATGCACCAACTGCAGAGGCCTGGGGAAGGGCTATGAGAAATGAATGTATTTCTTGGAAAAATCCCATAACTTGACAAAAAGTGTATAGTATATTTATTTCTGCATTAGTTTCAGCTTTTCAGCAGCAAGCGGTTTCTGAATTTTTGCCTTCTCTATTGTTCCATTGCAATACTTAATGTTTTGGCTTTATGTTATGATTTGTTGTACTAATGTAATTCTTGATAATAACTAGTCATTTAATTTATCAATGATGTATTAAGTCTTTACCATATTCGGAGCACTAAGTCATAAGAACTCCTAGTCTAGCATAAGAATTACGTAGTTAAATAAGTAATTACAAATCACAATAATATTAATAGCAAGTGATAATGTACTGTTTACTACATGTTGGACACTTTGTTAAGAATTTTACCTATTTATTATCCTATTCAAAAACCATGGCATTGCTGGGAGGCAGAAATAAGACAAGAGTTGCATCTGAAAACACTGTCAGAGCTCCAAGAAGATGGTGCTAAAAACTGATAACAGTGATTGTATCTATAGAGAGCTTTGCATTTTTCTAAGCATTTTCTCACATATCATTTTATTTGATTTTTATACAGCTCTGTGTGGCAAGAAATCAGATATAATTATTTCCTTTTTGGAAGGGATGAAATGATATACTGAAGGCTACAAAACCAGTAGTTGGCAATCACAAGTTAGTACTGGGGGCTATGTGCCTTCTCCAGTTTTCCTTCTATTAATTTACAGTACTTTAATTTTAAAGAATTTCCATTTAGATTCATCTGTTTCTACTTTTATTTCCGTTTTCACTGGTAGTTACTTGTTTTTTACTCTTATACCAAAATTCATTTTTGATCTTAGGATGATTGGGGCTAGTTTGATTCCCTTCCTACAGAAGACTTCTCTAATGCTGGGACTTAAAAATTCTCAGAAATCTACAAAAACCTACCAACCCAGTCCTGGTGGGTGGGATTTCAATTTGGAGTTAAAAGTTTGCTCTCTATGAAAATGAGTATCCTATTAGATTGTACTCATTTAGCACTAGTCAGTAATTAGAGAATTTTAGGGCAGGAAGAAATTTTGATTTCAACAATTAGTAGGATGGACAGACAACACAGTGATCTGCTCAGAGCTGAGGATGCTGCAGAGGAATTCATAGTGTCAACCTAAAAAAAGATACCAGAGAAAAATATCTCCTAATATAGTGAATTTATCTCGGAATAAGCAAAAAGGATTATAGTATATTCCTAGGAGGCAGAGCTATGGCAAACCACAGATATACCTGAAGATGGGAGGGTAAGGGGAAGCTTTCATTAGCAAAAAAGGAGTGCATGTTAGCTGCTTGGGAAAGATTTCACTGGTTTTAGAGACTCAGTCAGGGTTAGTGTCAGTTCATGGATGGAGTTGCTGTTACTGGGCAAGTGTTTTCAAGAGTGTCTTATCTGATTCGTGATTGTCCTAAAGAAAGAATTTTTTTATGGGGTTATTTTAGAAAGTCCTTGAGAGAGTCCTATCTCAGACAGGTAAGCATGAGATCTCTCCCTTTATGCTTTGTGAGCTCCAATTTGTTTGGGTCTGACTGATTTCATCCTGGTATCTGCAATTTTCACAAAGGCAACCAGGGATCTATATGAAGGGGTAGTGCATCTTGGGGACAAGACAAATGTGGGAAGTGACAAGTAACCAGGAGAACAATAAAAACAAACAGAAGAAACCCTCATATCATATCAGAAATTGTTTTTAGTACTTTACACAAGCCAATGAATCATTACCACACCTCTATGTGGTCATTATTATCTTTATCTTACAAAGGAGTATAGGATAGGTGGTACATCTGGCCATCTGGCTGTAGAGTTTGTGCTCCTAATCTCTACATTATGTTGCCCATAAAATCTGACTTTGATGTTTTTCAACTTTGATGGGGCTGGCCCCAGAAAATTTGTTAAATGGGCTCACGCCTGTAATCCTAGCACTCTGGGAGGCTGAGGAGGGCAGATTGTTTGAGCTCAGTAGTTCAAGACCAGCCTGAGATGTATGTACTCTCTGGACTACTTTGACAGAGTAGGTTTTTGAATGTAACAAGATAAGTCAACTTGAGTGGTAATATATTTTGGGAAATCAGCTCACCACAAATTGTGACTGTAAACATTATACTGTAAATGCTTTGTAGTTTTCCCCCAATAAAAAAAAAAAAAAAAAAAACTAAAACTGTTAGGTAGGGTGTTATTGTGCTGTATTTAAATCTATTATGTAGACTAAAAATAGCACAAATCACTAAAAGGCACACCAAGTGATAAAGTTAAGTGCTATCAACAATATATAAAGATCTTCAAGGCACAGTGATTTCCTGAGCTTAAGATTCTATTGTAATCTTAAAATAACTTTTTATAGCATATCCAGAAAGACAGTACTCTTTCTAGAAAGGACTTGCCAAAACATTACAGTATTAAAAATAATTTTGACATATTCAATCTTAGATATAGGAAACATTGTGAGATTATGGGCATGTTTATGAAGAGCCATATCTTAGATGCAGATTAATACAATCTTAGAATACTTCTCCTGCGTGCTTTTTCCAGGACTGTCAGCTCTTTGGTTTCAGCTCATCCCCACAACTCACACTGACAGACCTACTGGGTTGGCGTTTGTGTCCCACCTTGAGATTCTGTACCCACTCCTCAGATAAAGGCCAGAAGATAGATGCCCAGCTAATGGTTGGAGGACATGGAGTGTCAAGAAAGAGGAACCAACATAGCCTTCTACCAAATGCAAGTATTTTTAAATATGGAGAGTGAACCCTTTCATTACAAAAACTCAGAGATTTATGTGCAAATATTCTCAGCTAAATTCCACTTTTAAGAAAGATTTTTATAGTGCAATTTTAATTTCAGATGTAGAGTAAGCCAATCATCTAAAGCAAACAATATTTTGGAAGGCTGGGTACCTTCCAGAATAGTTTTGAAGGAAAAGACCTAAATGATAGGAAAGAAAAAAAAGGATATTTGAAGAAAACTGCAAAGACAGTCCCTCTCAGGTCATA
>CAUYRT010069328.1:0-15467 GCA_963574885.1 Lepilemur ruficaudatus | reverse complement strand
ATAGAAAGAAATTAATTGGACAACTAAAAATATATAGAAAAAATTAGCTGGGCATGGTGGCGCATGCCTGTAGTCCCAGCTACTTGGGAGGCTGAGGCAGCAGGATTGCTTGAGCCCAGGGGTTTGAGGTTGCTGTGAGCTACGCTGACACCACGGCACTCACTCTAGCCTGGGCAACAAAGTGAGACTCTGTTTCAAAAAAAAAAAAAAAAGAAAAGAAAATCAATCTAAAGTGAATTTTGTCAGTGGCTTAACAAAGCGGAGGACAGAAAGGAAAGGCTGCAGGAGGAGTAGGTAACTTATCAGGCGTCTGCCAGGCCCACACCCTTTCACTGATTCCTGTACCTCGACTTACTCACAAAGAAGGTCAGGGAGGGTCCTGGCAGCCATGCTGTGTCCTATGACCAGGGGCAGATTCCTCAGCCTACCAGATTGTCTCCCCTAGAAATGTGGAATCTGCATTGAGGAACTTAATTGAGTAGTCAGGCAAACCTGAGAGCTTAGGGGTGCCAGATTTAGCTATGTGCACAGAGGCAGCAAAAGCCAGTCTACAGAAAAAAATGTAAAGAAGATATGGGCCGGGCGCAGTGGCTCACGCCTGTAATCCTAGCACTCTGGGAGGCCGAGGCGGGCGGATCGCTCAAGGTCGGGAGTTCGAAACCAGCCTGAGCAAGAGCGAGACCCCATCTCTACTATAAATAGAAAGAAATTAATTGGCCAACTAAAATATATATATAGAAAAATTAGCTGGGCATGGTGGCGCATGCCTGTAGTCCCAGCTACTCGGGAGGCTGAGGCAGGAGGATCTCTTGAGCCCAGGAGTTTGAGGTTACTGTGAGCTAGGCTGACGCCACAGCACTCTAGCCTGGGCAACAGAGTAAGACTATGTCTCCAAAAAAAAAAAAAAAAAAAGAAGATATGCAAAAGGCAGCAAGCAGAAATGTGTGGCCCCAAGGACACACAGACGGTTCGAGGCAAAGACAGGGAGAATGGCGGTCAGCTCCTAGTGGCATGCTGGTTTTTGGTTTTGGGGCCTAGTAGAGCGGCTGCACTCTCAGCTCTCTGGTTCTAGGAGATACTCCAGTCTCCTCACTTTTTTCTTAAGTCGGTTTGAGTAGGTTTTTGTCTCTGCAATCAAAAGAGCCTTGACTACAAGGAGGGGTACAAAAGGGACTAGGAAAGGAAGGTGGAGCTGGACAGACACATCCCAGGGAGGCTGTACACGTGCCCCACGATGGTCTAGGCGAATACCTGGGCGGAGGCAGAGGATGTGGCAGCCCCTGGGATCAGTGTGAGGCAGCACGGTGAGGAACCCGGAAGCGAGGACATCTTTTAAGGCTGACGGCTTCAGGTTATTGAAGACTTCGGGCCAGCTTCTCCTGCAGCTGTGGTAGTTGACCAGGAGCTGCAGCGCCCGGTCGTAATCAAACTTGCGGGCTCGGAGGAAGCGCAGCAGGAAGGCGTCATCGAGGGACGTGCTGAGGTTCGGGTACTCCTTCCGCACCATGTCACGAAGGGCCTGCACATCCCGAAGTCTCCATTCTGGCTTCTCCTGCAGCTCCTCCCGGGCTTTGGTGACCAGTTCTTCCGTCAGCGAGCACACGTAGCCAGGAGGCTCAGGTGGTGGCGACAGCTCATTTTCGGAGAGTGAGGCCACAGAAGGGCTGGTTCTCAGAGACTCGCTTTCTTTTGACATGAGCTACCAGGATCCCTGCCAACAGAGAAGCCCAGAGCGAAGTTAAGAAAGCTTAGCAGTGCTCCTTTCAAACCCCAGGGGCAGCATGACATAGGGGACAGGAACATTTTTGTCAAAGCCAAGTAACATCAGAGCAGTGTTTCTCAACCTGGGGAATGAACTGGATAGGAACCATATGCACGGGGCCGACCCCAGACTGACTGCAGCTAGAGTCTGCAGAGAGGTACCCGGTAGCTATGGCACGATACACACACTCCTCGGTAGACACACGGCCTTGCTTACAAATGCAGGAACAGGCGCTTGACCTTATTCGTCATGAAATAAATGTCAAGTAAAACAACTCTGAGATGCAGATTGGCAAAAATAAAAAACAGGTACTCTAATATGCTTGCTGTTGGTGGGAGTATATGGTGACACAGCCTCTTTGGAGGGTAGTTTGCCAATATCTAGCAGAATGCCATTTCTAGGATGTACGCTTCTAGGACATATGTGCAAAGTGCAAGTATTTATTATAATGATAAAAGATTAGAAACACCTTAAGTGCACATCAGGAGGAGACTGGTTAAATAAAATATTACCATTTGAATGGGGTGCAAGCCAGTCATGAAAAAGAATCTGGCAGATCTTTATGAACTGATATGTTAAGAAAAAAGAAAGCAAGTTGCAGAACAATGTGCAGAAAATAATCACATTTATGTTTTTAAAATATATATACACTTGTGAATGCACAGAAAATTTCTGGAAGGAGACATAAGAAACTGTTACCAATGGTTACCTCTAGGGAACAGAACATTTAAAAGGAGAAAGGCCAGGTGCTCGGTGGCTCACACCTATAATCCCAGCACTTTGAGAGGCTGAGGTGGGAGGATCACTTGAGCCCAGGAGTTGGAGACCAGTCTGGGCAATGTAGTAAGACCCTGTCTCTACAAAAAATTTTAAAAATTAGCCGGGTGTGGTGGTGCATCTCTAGTCCCAGCTACCCAGGAGACTGAGACAGGAGGATCGCTTGAGTACGGGAGTTCAGGTTGCAGTGAGCCGGCCGGGCGTGGTGGCTCACGCCTGTAATCCTAGCACTTTGGGAGGCCGAGACGGGTGGATTGCTCAAGGTCAGGAGTTCGAAACCACCCTGAGCAAGGGCGAGAACTCGTCTCTGCTATAATAGAAATAAATTAATTGGCCAACTAAAAATATATAGAAAAAATTATCCAGGCATGGTGGCGCACGCCTATAGTCCCTGCTACTTGGGAGGCTGAGGCAGAGGGACTGCTTGAGCCCAGGAGTTTGAGGTTGCTGTGAGCTAGGCTGGAGCCCAGGAGTTTGAGGTTGCTGTGAGCTAGGCTGACGCTCACTCTAGGCTGAGCAACAGAGTGAGACTCTGTCTCAGAAAAAAAAAAAAAAAAAAAAAAGTTGCAGTGAGCTATGATTGCACCACTGCACTCCAGCCTGGGCAAGAGTAACACCCTGTCTCTAAAAGGAAAGTCAAAATAAAATGAGAAAGAGACATTTTACTATACTGTTTGAATTTTTTACCATGACACACATAACAACATGGCAGCCATGAAAATGCACTGGTCAGGCCTCCTGCTGGGAAAACAGAATTGATGAATGGCCCCAGCTGCTGTCCCTCTGGATCTACGTCCAGGGGATGTCACACTTTCCACGGATCACTCCAGCCAATGCATGGGTGAGACACGGGACTCCTCTAACAGGCATCTTGGGCTCGAGGACTCCGTTGGCCTGGCCAAGCCCTTCTTGGGGCTGCACTGCAGTCAGAGACATCCTTCCTTTCCAAACCTCCTTCACAGGGCCAGACCCGCATCACTGCCCAAGGCTCTTCCTGACTTCCCCAGCTCCATGCCCCTTTAGCCTTCACAGGTGATGCCTCTAAATTTCTTGCATACCTAATCTCAGTGTCTGCTTCTCAGAGGACCTGAACTAACACACTTACTGAATGAAAAACAAAAACAAAACAGCTGCCTTAGATATTCCAGGAATAAGGTAGCAGCAGGACTGCCCTGTTCCAAACCCCAAGTCTTTTTTTTTTTTTTTAAGACAGGGTCTTGTTCTGGGTTAGAGTGCAGTGGCCTCATCACAGCTCACTGCAACCTCAAACTCCTGGGCTCAATCGATCCTCCTGCCTCAGCCACCCAAGTAGCTGGGACTACAGGCTCTTGTCGACGGGATGTCACTGGCCATCCACCGCAAGCTCAACAGGGAAAGCAGGGACTGTCTCAGGGGTCCATGCACATACCTCTGGTGTCCTGATTGCACCTAGCTGGACTCCCGCCCTTTCCACTGCAGCCAGAGTGACCAGGTCATGCCCTCTCAATCTTAGGTCTGGCTTCTCTGTTCCTTGCATTGCAACTTCCAACTCTACCCAGCCTTTTCTGCTTCCCCCCCAAAGGTGTGTTCTCTTGTCCTGTGCACATCCTGTTTCCTCCAGCTAGCAGGCTCACTCTAGATTTTCACCTGATTCACCCTTAAGTCCTGATCAAATGCCACTTCATTCATTCAACAGACATTGTGCACTTGTAGTATACCAGGCTCTCTTCTAGGTACTAGGGATAAGGAAGTGAACAAAAAGTCCTGTCCTCATTGAGCTTAGATTCTAGTGAGAGAGACACAATAAGCAAAATACACTATATAGTCCACTACAAGGTGGTAAGTACCATGGAGAAAAACAGAGCAAGGAAGGGGGTTGGATGTACCCAGGGATAAGGGCTGCAATTTTCAATTAGGTGGTCAGGGAAGGCCTCATGCAGGTGGCAGCTGGGCAAAGATGAAGAAGGAGAAGAAGTAAACCATGTATATCTGGGGGAAGAAGAAGAAGTGCAAAGCCTGAGGCAGGAACATGCCTGGCTTTTTAGGGGAACAGCAAGGAGGCCAGAGTGGCTTGAGCCAAGTGAGCAAGGTAGAAAATACTAGCAAATGATTTCAGAGACTTACTGGGAACCCCAAAGGCCAGGGCTTTGTGGGCAAGTATTTTGACTGTTACTCTGAGTGAGGTGGGCACCATGGAGGGTTTTGGGAAGAGTGACATGATCCTGATTTGTATTTTAAAAAGATCACTCTGCTGTCCTGAGAATGGACTGTAAGGGGCTGAGGACTGGGGCAAAGACACCATTTAGCGGCTACTGCAATAATCCAGGTGAGGGATGATGGTGGCTTGAAGCAGGCAGCCTTTGCTGACAAGCCAGGGCAGGTGGCCCCACACCAGAGCTCTTTGGCATAGCACTTCTCCCACACTGTGGTAATTGTCTGTAGGCAATTTATGAGCAACACCCCTGTCTGTCTGGTTCATCACGTTAAGCTCGGCACCTAACATGGTGTTAGACACAAGGTCTGCGCTCCATAAATGTTTGTTGAATGAGTTCAATCTGCTTGGCAGAGGTATGGAATGGAACGACAATAATGGCTCTGTTTCCATGGAAGTCTCCAAGAGATGCATGCAATCTCTATCTAGTGTTTACCTGGGAGATAAACTGCAGCGTCCACGGGCTACAGGCCTCACCTGAAGGCCCCTCTCCAGCCTCATTTCCCACCTCTCCCCACCTCGATGCACCTTCAATGCCAGCCAAAACAAACAAGTGGCCCAGCATTATCGGAACACCTCATGCACTTCTGATATTTCCTCTCCTTGTTTGTTCCTAACCAGACAACTCATCACTTTCAAGCTGCAATGTCACCTCCTTTGTGAAGCCTTCCCTGCCCCCCAACCAAGGTGATTTTCTCCAGTTTTCTCCAGCACTGGGCTCCTATTTCTTCTTTAGAAATTGCAGTCCAGTGCTATGAAACGCCTCGGAGTCAGTTTTACCACCTATTCATTTATCAAGTAATTACTGATCCCCACCCTATGTGTGGAGTGTTGCGCTCACAGGCACTGGACACACAGCAGCAAACAATCTCATTCTTTGCCTTATGAAGCTTATATTATAGAGGAATGATGAAAAGAGAAAATATGTACCTGAGTGTTTCACCATGTATTAAGCACGGTGCTAAGCCCCACACATCGTTTTCTCATGTAATCTTCACAATATTTGGTGACAGCACTATTACTGTCCTCACTTTACAAAGGAGGAAACTGTCCCCTAGAATGCAAATTCCACGAAGGCAGAGAATTTGCCTGCCATGTTCACTGCTAGCCCCAGTGCCTGGCACATGTCAGTGTTCTGTAAATACCAGAAGATATGAGGTTAAGCGACGCGCCCAAGGGTACACACCTAGTGAGGCAGAGCAAGGATGTGTCTAGCCCCAACCTGGGCTCATAATCTCTACCCTCCACCTGGAGCTTCATGTTTAATCTCCAGGGCTCAGTCACAGTCTGGTGAGCGAGCTGATAGGTGGGGATTTAGATGGGATGCAAACATCATTTGTTAGGATGAAGCTGGGCATCTTCCCTACCTAGAGCCCATCATTTTGTGGAGCATCACCTTCCTCCCCACCCCACCCCCCAACAAGGACAGGTCAGGCAGCCATCTCTCCTGGAACCCCAGGGACCTCCATAGCCCGCTGACAACCTTCCGAGGCCCCCACTTCCGGCTGTCACCCCTTCCCCAAGTGTCCCCATTTCCTGGGGTCTCTCGTTTCTCTGGGCCCCACTTCCGGTTATCCCTCCCTCTCAGGGGCCCTCTCCTCGGTCCCCAGGGCACACGGACGGGCTCGCGGGCACTCACCGGCCCGGCTACGGGGCGGAGCGCGGGTCAATCGGCGGCTGGAGCCTCGTCCGGCAGCGCGCACAGAACCGACCCGCACTCCCGGCCCGGCCAGGCCCGGCCCCTCGCGCCGGAAGTGACGTATCCAGGGCGTGGGAAGGCGGGCGCCGCCCGAGAGCGCGCATGCGCGCCATCTCCCCGCAAAGCAGGCGTTCTGTCCCCACCTGGCGGCCGGACTCCGAGCTGTGGGGCCCGGTCTGGATGGAGAGCGCGAGGAGATTGTCAAACCGGGTTTATAGATGGGGAAACTGAGGCCCAGAGAAGGCAGGAAAGAAGCTGCCATTTCCTAAGAATAGACTGTGAACTAAAATAAAATCTTAAGGCTTCTCCCCACCGGCTGATTGAATGAACCCCCTGCTGGCCAAGGCGATACCCTAAAACTGAATTGCCTGCCATGAGGAGGGAGGTCAGACATGCCTCATCATGACCACCCACGCTTCTTGTAACTATCCTTTGTAACTCACTAACAGGCTAAGACTTTGCTAGACAAACCTGCAGGGCCTCAGTTTACACAACAAATACATGGCCAGTAGCTTGTCTCTGATTAACAGACTGCCCACCTTTTCCGGCCAAACCTGTGTATGCCTTCTGTGTATTAATTTATGACTTTACCTGTAATCCCTGTCTCCCCGAAATGTATAAAACCAACTGTAACCCAACCTCAGCGAGTCCACTTGCTCAAGGCTTCTTGGGTCCTCAAATTTGGCTCAGAATAAACCTCTTTAAATCGTTTTACAGAGTTTGGCTTCTTTTCCGTTGACAACACTAACATGTACCTGGTGTTTACATCTATTATCTTATTAAATCCTGATATTTATACAATTTCCCTGTGTCATGAAAGGGGAACTGGCAATCAGTGCGGTAAAGTGCTTCCAACCCAGCCCCCAGGATTAGCATTCCGGAATCCCTCCCACCACAGCTGCTCTGGGACTGGTTGTTCCAAAGGCAGAGATTCCAAACCAGGTGACATAGCAGTCTCTGCCAGATGCTAGATTGTGTGTGTGTGGGTTGGGGGGAGGCAGCATGAGAGTGGCCAGGGAGTCGTGAACTCTGACTCCTGCTCTCATTCCATCATTTCTAGGGTTGCCAGATAAAATGTAGAAGCCTCAGTTAAATTTTGAATTTCAGATAGACAACAATTTCTTTTTAAGTATGTCTCATGCAACATTTGGGACAGACTTATACTTTAAAAATTGTTTATCAGAAATTCAAATCTAACTGGGGATACTAGTTGTTCTGTAATGTTTTGTTTTTGCTAAATCTGTGTATTAGTTCCTTATTGCTGTTATAACAAATTACTACAAACTTAGTGGGTTGAAACAACACAAAGTTTTCGCTTACAGTTCTGTAGGCAAGAAGGTTAAAATCAAGGTGTTGGCAAGGCTACATTCTCTCTGGGGGCTTCAGGGATGTATCTGTTTCCTTGCCTTTTTCAGCTTGCAGAGGCCACCTGCATTTCTTGGCTCATGGTCCCTTCCTCAAATCACTTCAACCACTTGCTTTTGTTGTCACACCTACTACTGACTCTGCTCCTCCTGCCACCCCCTCTTGTAAGGACTCTTAGCCCACCCAGATAATCCAGAACAATCCTCCCACCTCAAGGTCCTTAACTTAATCACATCTATGAATCCCTTTTACCTGGTAAGGTAAGATATTCACAGGTTTCAGACATTAGCATGAGGACATCTTGTGTGTGTCTGTGTGTGGGGGGACATTATTTATCCTATCAAAATCTGGCAACCCTAATCCCAGCTGTATAACCTTGGCCAAGTCACTCAAACTCCTAAAGCTTCTAGTTTCTCATGGGCAAAAAGCTGATTAAATGAGCTCATAAAAGGAAACATCTTTCCTTATGCCAGGCAAACAATAAGTGCTTAATAAATGGCAGCTCTTGTGGCAAAGGGTGAGGGATAACCCTGTCCAAACCACACTTTAACTTTGGTGTTGTGATAAGCTTGTCTCCTCAACCCAAACCCAGGATCTACTGGTGGTATATGGAGCCCAGACTACAACCCTAGATGCAGCCAGCAGGAGGAGAAGAACTTGGTCTCAAGGGCAGGGCAGGGCAGGGCTGGGAAGGGTTTCAAAGATGACCCTGGGGTCTCTCTGCCCCATCCCTGAATTGAGGGCCATTATTTCTTGTTCCTCCTGAACAAGGAGGTTACATTTTAGAGAACTAAGTTATCTCAGGATTAGAAGGTCTCAGATAAACAACAATGACTGAAAGAATTTCCACTTTTTGAGCAATACCATATACCAGGCACTGTGCTTGTACGATCTCAATTGTGCCTTGCAACAACCCTGTGAACAGCAAGCTAAGATTGTCCCATTTGCAAAAGAGAAAACTAAAATCCAGAAAGAAAATGTTACTTGCTTAAGGGCTCAAGAAAGTCAATGAAAGGGCTGGATTTGAGCTCACATCCGTATGACACCACAGTCCCCAATTTTACTTGGCCCTAAAGGTCATGCAGATCTACATTTTTGTGTTTACAGGTTGGGAAACAGGCTCAGAGGACAAGTAATTGCCCATGGTCACATGATGACTAAATGGTTGAGTTGAGATTTGAACTTCTGTCCTCTGCCTTGAACACTCAGAAATGACAGTCTCTTAGTGACCCCTTGAAAAGACCCATTTCTTTATGTATAAAATGTGCACGTGCCCCTTATTTCAAGGGGGTCTTGGGAGGATTCGGTAGAGTGGCTTGTGCAGAGTCCTGGTACGTTGTGTCATGAAATCTCTGATTATCGGTTATGATCACCTGCCTCTTGCGCAGAAAGATCAGCAGAGGGCAGCTTGCTCTGTGTCTTTGTTTGGAGTGCTCCAAACGTCCTGCTCTCCTAGCTTTATCCAGTCTCTGAAGAAAAAAATTCTGACATTGGGTGGGTACATGCTAGAGGAGGCTAGAAATGCCTGAGCTGTCTCTGTTTTCAAGGCATGTGATTCTGAGCTCATACAGTCTCCTAGGACCAGCTTTAGTATTGATTCGAAGGTAAGGCTTATTTAGGATGGCACCTTGATATAAGGCCGAGTTTCTCAATCTTGACACTATTGGCATGTGGGGCCACAGGAGATGTTGTTCTGCACATGGTAGGGCACTAAAGACATGCAAAGAAATAATTACTATAATGGTCAGGTTAGTGGTTACTTTTGAGGGGAACAGCTGTGATTACTTTGGGATGGGGTATATTGGGGGGCTGTTATTGGGGTGGCTAGAAAAGTTCTATTTCTTGATCTAGGTGGTGGTTATAAGTGTTTTCCTTGAAATACCTCAATAAGCTACAAATTTAATGTGTGTGGTTTTCTGCATGTGTTTTGTTTTATACTATAAAGATTTCAAAAATGAAAACAGAAGTACTCGCCTCACTGTATGTGTGTGTATATGTACATATACAGGTGTATGAATGTTTGGCTCCTGGTGGTACCAGGTACATAGTAGATGCTCACTAAATATGAATTCCCTGTGAATCCTTTCAAAAATCCCAACTTGTCAAAAATAGTTAATACTTATTAGGTGATTACTATGTGCCAGGCACTGTTCCCATGGCATCCAATCTAATTGAACTCTCACAACCCGATTATGATTATATCCATTTTACAGAGAATAAAACTGAGGCTCAGAGAGGTTACTCATGGCCACGCAGGAGGTGGCAGAGCAGCCTGGGTTGGAACTCAGGCAGTCTGGCTCCCAGGTCTGTACTGTCACCCACTGTCATATTAATATATATACCACACTATTTTTTACAGAGCCCCTGTCTGCAATAATAACCCCCCCTCATGGAGTGCCTGCCAGTGTGCGTGCCATCCTTTGACACTCGTCACATGAGTCTCACAGACAGCCCTGGGAGGTGGAGGTACTTGTTAGCCTGCATTTGAGGGATGGGAAACTGGAACCCAGAGAGGTGAAGAGCCCTGCCCAAAGTTACAAAGTAAGTAAATGGCAGTAAGGGATGGAAGAGGGGCTTGAACTGGGAGTGGGGAAGGTTCATACTCTGTCCCTCGGGATTCTAAAGAACGAAGTGTTCTATACCCTTAAACAGAGGCTCACCTGACAGGTCTGACCCAGTCTGAGGTCATGGGTTGCCCAACCAGTGGTCCGGAGCCTGGCTTGGCTCGAGAAGCGTCCAGGCAAGGGCTGGGAGAAGTCAGAGGCTTGGCAAGCACCAGACGTGCTTGACCCCAATCAGAGGGTCGTGCGAAGCTTGTGACCCATGGGCCTGGAGTACTTTAAGGGGGCAGAGACTCCTGTTTCTTGCTGTGCTAGCTTTTTGCCCGCTGGCCTCAGGATCAGGACCTAGAACAGAGCCAGCTCCGTGGCAGCCTGGGGATACAGAGGGGCGCACAGGTTGGCTGTGTGTATTCCCAGAAGAGGTAACAGCCCAGCTGTGTTTCTGTGGTCTCACACTGATTTCCTAATCTGAGTCAGCACGGCCACTTGGAGGTACAGGACGTCCTCTCCGTTCCCCAGGGCCCTGGATCCCAGCCGGGCTGAAGTATTTCCAAAACAGGGCCTGGAATAGTGAGGGAATGGGAAGGGCTGGAGATCCCACACCCCTGTTCCGTCGGCCCACCCTCCGTTGGGCTGGATTCTCAATGGGCCAGGCAGGCGCTAAGCACTTTGCGTATTCACTCGCTCCCCTCCGAGATGCTGTGGAGCAGTGGCCGTCGTGAGTACCACCCGACAGATGAGAAGACATAGTTGGAGAGGCAAAATCACTTGTAAATGGTCACACGGAGATGGCATTGCAGGTCTGTGACTGCGAAATCCTGGAGTGTCCACTCTGTAAGTTCACCACATCACTCAGCCCCCCCAACAACCTCATTGGGTAGATGTCGTCACCCCCAGTAAGGATATGAGGAAACTGAGATTCAGGATGCTGGACATGACTTGTGCAATGTTGCCAGGAAGCTCTGCAATGACAACCAGTGATCGTTTTTCAGGCACACAGTCTAAAGCCCACAGCTGCTAAAATTTAGCCATGACCCTCAAAACCCCATATTCACCCACAGTTCTCGTATGATGGGAAGAGGGAGCCAAGAATTCCTTGGTGGCCCTTTGCTCAGAAGGGTGGAATGTGGTCGTGGGGCCTCTTCCTTGAGGGGGCACTATTTGGAGAGCTTCCTGTGTGACTCCCGAGTGGGGCCCACGGGTCTGATGTAGGTGGGGACGTCTAGCGGTGGACAGGAATGCGCTGCCTGGCTGCGTTGCCCAGGGAGCCGGAAGCGCTGAGGTGAGCCCGTGCTCCCAGGCATTCAGGGCACAGGCTGCTTGAGTGTTTCCCATGGGCCAGCGTGGGCAGGGAGCACCTTCCCACAAGTGGCCAGCTTGGGTCCTGTCCCCTAGGGCTTCCTGGAGGGGTAGAGGGGTGGCAACAGCAAGATGTGGGCGTTGGAGGTCAGATTCCTAAGGGCTGAGGAAGGAGTTGCAAGGGACCCTCCGGAGGAGAGGTGCATCCCCCAAGGTCAAGGGGGAGGGGCCCTGTGGGGATGGCCATCTCCAGGGAGCCCACAGTGGCATCCCACGACAGAAGAGGGCAGCTTGAAGTCAGCCGGGATGGTGGCAGCTCAGGCAAGACCCTTCTTCTCCCCTCCCAGTCTCCACTCCTCACCTGTGGGGGACACCCACCCAGGAATCACCTCAGCCAGGAGGCTATTCCCCTTACCCACATTGGCTTGCAGCCAACACCTGACTGGCACAAATGTGCAAAAGGCCAGTCCTCTTGCTAGACTTTACCTGAGACCACAGCCCTGCTTCTCTCCCTCCCTCTCTTGCTTCCCTTCATCCCTGGCAGGTTCCTCCTTCATAAACCACATGTACCTAATCCCTGCCTCAGGCTCTGCTTCTTGGGGACTGAAGATGACCCTGGGCATCAGGAGGTGCATTGTGACTGGGCCATTTCACTAGCCCTGATCCGGGCACTTCATTACCAAGAATTCTGGACCCCAAATCAAACTGATACAGATTCAAATCCCAGAACCATCATTTCACTGCTGTGTGACCTTGGCCAGTGACTGGTAACTACACCTCAGTTTTCTCATCTGCAGTGTGGAAGGATAGCAACTACACACCTCACGGGGCTTTGCAAGGGTTCAACATCCGCAAGCACCTAGTGTAGTGCCCGGCACAGTCAACCATGCTGTTGTTATTCCTCCAAGCTGATAGCACTTGCTGAATGTCCAGGAAGCGGCTTTTTACCATCTAGATGAGAATACTGTGCCCTGGGGTAAGTCACCAGATCACAAGGTGGCTGGGGGTTCAAGTGTAATAAAATAGCCGCCCTATATGAAACACCTGCTATGTCCTGATGCCTATACTACGTGCTCCATGTGTGCTAGTTCACTCCATCTTTACATGTCAGAGCTGATATAATTCTCTCCACTTTACACATGAAAAAAGCTGAGGCTCAGAAAGTCTAAGAAACCATCTATTGGATCCACAGTTTGAAAAAGTGAGTGTATTGAGAACAACTGCAGTTAAAAAGACTGGTCCTCGTAACTAGAGCTCTTGTACACTGCTGGTGAAAATGCAAAATAGTACAACTACTTTGGAAAATAGTTTGCAGTGTCTTAAAAAGTTATACATACACTTGGATGACCCAGAAATCGTATTCCTAGGCATGTACCCAAGAGCAATGAAAGCATTTGTCCACTCAAAGACGTGTATATGAATGTTCATAACAGCTTTATTTGCAATAGTCAAAAACTGGAGAGCCGGGCACATGCCTGGAAACTCTGGGAGGCCAAGGTGGGAGGATCACTTGAGGTCAGGAGTTCGAGATCAGAGTGAGCAAGAGTGAGACCCTATCTCTATTAAAAATAGAAAAAATTAGCTGGGCATGGTAGTGCATGCCTGCAGTCCCAGTTACTTAGGAGGCTGAGGCAGGAGGATTACTTGAGCCCAGGAGTTTGACGTTGCTGTGAGCTAGGCTGACACATGGCACTCTAGCCCAGGCAACAGAGTGAGACACTGTCTGAAAAAAAAAATACTATAATACTTAGTAATAAAGAGGAACAAACTATTGATGCGTACAAAAACATGGACAAATCTTAAAATAATTATGCGGAGTGAAAGAAATTGTGTAAAAAAAAGTACAAACTGTATGATTCCATTTCTATAAAATTCCAGAAAATGTAGAGCCACCTATAGGGAAAGAAAGTAATTTATAGTGACTGTGGTTTCCTGGGAATGGGGGTGGGATGACTTATAAAGGAAACTTTTGGGGCAACGGAAACACTCATCATCTTGATTGTGGTGGTGGTTCCATGGGTATGTACATATTTCACAACTCATCAAATTATGCAATTTTGATGCATGCAGTTTATTGTACATCAATTATATCTCAATAATACTATTTTCATTTTTTTTTTTGGTTTTTTATTATAGAGACAGGGTCTTGATATGTTGCCCAGGCTGGTTTTGAACTCCTGGGCTCAAGTGATCTTCCTGCCTCAGCCTCCCAAAGTGGTGAGATTAAAGGCATGAGCCACCTTGCCTGACCAATAATGCCATTAAAAAAAAAAAAAAAAAGAACAGCAACAACAAAAACCAGAAAGTGGCACAATTAGGATTTGAACCCATGTACGTCTGACAGGGAACCACAGAGTTGGTAAGTTATTAAAAGACCTACTTTCTTGGCTGGAGACATGGAATCCATCCAAATGGTGCTATCTCCAGGAAAACTTACTGTCCCTTCCATGGAGGACCGTGGCTTTTTAGTGGCCTTGGCCCACACCATTCTCCTGCCTGCCTTCAGGCTTGGTCAGGGGATCCTTTCCCTGCTTGGAAGACCTTCCCTTGTACCTTCCTGAGTATGGCCCTCTGAATATGCTGGCTGAGAGCCCGGCACCAGAATCCCACCGGCCTGGGTTTGAATCCCAGCTCCGCCATTTGCAGGAGCTGGCAGACCTTGAAAGTGTTCCTGAGCCTCTTTGAGCTTCAGATCCCTCATCTGAACAATACTAGACGCTACCTTGGGATTGCCTCGGGGATCAAATGAGAGATAGTTGATGTTAAACAATTAGCCTAGCGCCTGGTGTGTAATAAAGCACTCAATAAATGTTAACTATTATTGATCTTCACCTCGGCAGTGGCTGTTGCCTGTTCAAGTTTCTCAGCCTTTGACTCAAGTACTGATCCAGCTGTATTTATTGACATGGAAAGATGCCCAAAACATACTATTGAAGAAGAAAACAGCAGGCTACAAGGCAATACATGCCTCACAGGTCATTTTAAAGATTAAAGATAAAAATGGACATATATCTCTTAGTGGGGTGCCTGGTACAGGAAGCTGTCACTGAAAGCTAGCCGTGATTATTATTAATGTCAGAGCATTTTTGTAGCTTGTGCAATGCTACGTTCAAATATGAGATTATGAGTGTTCCTGTGAAACTAGATAATGTTCGTGATTGCGCATGAATCAAGGGGAGAAAGAAAATCTGTGTGTTCCCTTCTGCCTTCCTTCTGACACACTCACCTATCACGGGCAGGGCTTGTGTTGGACTTAGGACCCATTGGTCTGATATGGATTTTGTTGCCTTTTTATATGGTCCTGGAGTGAGAAAAAAAGGAAAGCATTGCCCTTTGGAATTCAAACTCCAAGCCTTGGGTAAAAGGGTGTTCTTCGGAGTAACTGAGGTGCTATGACAAAATGTAGACACTAGAGGGCACCCCAATCAATCTGCAATAGAGAAAAACACAAGGGCGTGATGATGGTGATGATGGTGACATGACCTTCCTGTTAACATTTAACAATGGCTTCCATTTATTGAACACTTACTATGAGATCCTAAAACGTGTTGGGTCACAAACTTTATCTCATTTTAACCTTGCAAACGCCCCATCAGCTACAGGCTATTACTAAAGATTGTATGTATAGGGCATGTGTTTCTCTGTAGAATTTTAAAAAATAGTTTAATTTTTTATAATTCAAAAATCTCGTAAAGTGTGAAAATACAAAGTGCACATCTTCGTGAAATGTTACAAGTGTATACACACAAGTGCCCTCCATCCAGATCAAGATGTAAAACTTTTCTAATTTCTTTTCTTTTCTTTTTTTTTTTT
>CAUYRT010069327.1:0-23249 GCA_963574885.1 Lepilemur ruficaudatus | reverse complement strand
TAATCCAATTTTTTTTTTTTTTTTTGAGACAGTCTCACTCTTTTGCCCAGGCTAGAGTGAGAGCTGTGGCGTCAGCCTAGCTCACAGCAACCTCAAACTCCTGGGCTCAAGCGATCCTCCTGCCTCAGCCTCCCGAGTAGCATGTGCCACCATGCCCGGCTAATATTTTCTATATATTTTTAGTTGTCCAATTAATTTCTTTCTATTTTTAGTAGAGATGGGGTCTCGCTCTTGCTCAGGCTGGTCTCGAACTCCTGACCCTGAGCAATCTTCCCGCCTCAGCCTCCCAGAGTGCTAGGATTACAGGTGTAAGCCACCGTGCCCGGCCTACGAGCAAACCTTAAATCATTGCCTAAAACTGCCTCAGCATCATTTGAACGTCCATGACTTTCCATGTATGTGTTCAGATGGGTCCAGCTTGAATCATGCTGCTCAATGCCCTGACCACCCTTTAAACCTCTCCTTTGTAACCGTGGGTTCCTGCAGCTTCTAGGAAGTAACCCAAGCTAGCTGGTACATGCAGCTGTCAAACGAGGCAAGGAGTTAGGACTCCAGGATTCTAATCCCAGTTCTTTTCATAACAGAGTGGATTCAAGTCACAACCCCTCTTACCCCCAATCTTCTAGAAAGCTGCACTCTGGGGTACTTTCCAGATTTAAAATTCCTTAAGCCTTTGAGTCTTCCCTTAAACCAGATTGTGCAATTATGTTTAAGTTTAAAGAAAAAAAAAGAGCCCTTTAAACTGACTTTATGGCGGAAAATGGATTGAACTTGAATAGCAATTGTAAAACAAGCATTTATTTTTTTTTTTTCAATCAATATCAAATAGATGGGAAGCCCAGGTTAATTTGATTTTGTGGGAGGCAGGTTGCAGGAGACAGCGAGCTATTGCAGAGTGCAACTCGATGTAGCAGCTTAAGCGTCTGCGTCAGGACTGCCTAGGGTCCTGACAAGGGCTTCTTAAAATAACATTTTCAAAACAGGTCATTATAGTGATTCACGTGGCCAAGATCACTTCACCAACCCCTCTGTGGACATTTTTGTTTCCTATTTCCTGTGCCCCATCCTCAATCCCGAATATTAACAGATTAGGATAAAAACACTGTATGGTCTCCCAATCATTTATGATTGGCTGCAGGGCTTGAAGTCATCTTGCTAATCCTGGCTGATTCATAACCAACACCTCACAACACAAACGCACGTACCCAAAGAAATTAGATCCATCTATCTCTAGGACCAAAAAAAAAAAAAAAAAAAAAAAGCAAAAGGCTAGTATATTTACTACGATGTCTTGACACATTTGTAAAGAAATAGATAGAGCCAGAAGGCAAGGTGAAAAACTCCCAAAGAGGAAGAAAGCTTAAGGGGGAAAATCTACTTATGCAAATTCTAAAGAGATCTATCAAACTGCAATCTGAGAATTTCATTATTAAGCTAAGCTTCTTAGCATTGAAATACCCAAAACTCTCCAACTGGGCAGCTAATTGAGAGTTAGGAGGCGCCAAAAAGACTCCCCTCCTTCCTTCATTCATCCCAGGCAATACCGAAGCCCTTGCTCCATATGATAATGTGACTTTTGTCAATGCATGTTCAAATCAGATAGAGGATTGGTTGGTGATGATGTCATGCCCAGGGGTTAATCCCCGATGAATGCAGTTTTAATATCATACGCATCAACACACCATTTACATAACGAAGTATTAAGTGTAACTCTAATGAGTGGTGCAGATAAAAGCAGCTATCAGGAAAAGGACATGTACCCCTGAAAAGGGACAAAGCAGAGAAGCTTTTTTCTTTTTCTTAACTAAATGGAACTAGGTCATCAAACAATACACATCTCTAAAAAGATCAGAAAACAAATGTTGAAATCCAAGTGACCTAGAACATTCTAGTACTAGAAATACGAAAAAGCTTGCCTTCAGTGAAAAAGATTCAGTAACCAAGCAGAGACATCTGTCTGTGCCTTTTTGTGTCGGGGCAGAAGTAATAAAATTAAAGTCATTCAAAAGCAGGTAAACTGGCAGCCACTGGTTTTCCGGGAAGGACAACTTTCTTATCTTGAACAGAGAAAACTGGTTAAGTCTAATTGTGGCGTAAAGTGTTAGGATCGATTTTGCAGTGTCAAAGGGCAATTGAAACGGTACTGAAGGAAGAGAGCAAAGTCACACAAAGCTGAACAAGGAGACAGAAAAACTTAAGGAATGCAGCTTTCGGCTCCAGAATACTGACCGAGCAACGTCCACAACATACGAAGACAGCTTTCCTACAAATGAGCCACGCCAACTCACTGGTCATCTGGAGGGGACACAGTCATCATTAGTCGTAAGGATTCTGAGAACTGCTCACACACCACCTTGTTAAGGGATTTCCAATCCAAGGGGAGCGCTGGGCTCACACGCTGATTTATGGCAACGCACTCAGCAGACACGCTCCCTCCAAAACCCACAGCGCGCTGTTGAATTCTTCAAGCCACACATTTGTTCTCAAAGGACTGAGTGGAAAACACTCATTATATTGCAAAATGGCTGTTGCTAAATTACGTTAGTCTTTAAAAAAAAAAAAAATTCAGGCCCTGCCAGAATTGGGCTCAGACCCACAAATTGCCCCCGCCCACCCTACTTCACCCAGTGTTCTATAGTCGTCCAAGCTGGGGTGCGAGTGGTCAGAAAGCGAAGCCATCACCGCGCGCAGATTTGCGCGGCTGACGCTGCAGGTGGGAGCTTGGGGTCGCAGCGGGGAGAAAGAACCAGACCACCGCTCCGCCCGTCCCTGCGCACAAGCGTCGCCTGTCACCTCCCATCAGCCTTGCGCGTCTCAGAGGGAAGGCCATTCAAAGTCAAAAGGGAAAAGAGTTCAGGGATAAGGGCGCTTCACCAAGGGTGGTGGGGGCACCTTAAATCCCCGCGGGGGTGGGCACATGGCCAGGTCGCAGCCAGCCCACGACCCCGCACATCCGTGATGCTGAGAAGCTGATTCACGGCTCGGCTGAGGCTCTCGGAGGGGTTCGTGGAGCGCCGCCCCCCCCAAACCTTACATGATGCTGATTTAAGAAGAAAACGCGCCAGCGTCGCGGTGTCCCGCTTGGGATGCCTCCCCAGGAGCAGAAGATCAAGTTTTCCGTTTCCAGACCACCCCAGGGAGACGCTCCTTGCTTAGGGTTAAAGATGCCCTCCCTCCCGGGAGCGGACTGGCAGGGCCAACGAGGCAAGAAGGAAACGTAAAGACGCCACCGTGCTGGGCAAATCCGAGATGCCTCACGCGCAAAAACCCCGGGACTCGCAGCCCCGCTCGGGTGCTCCACTTGCGCCCCCGACGGGAGGACGCGTCCCGAGCGCTCGCGGCGCCCGTGCGGCAAGAGCCCCGAGGCAGGGTCCAGGTGCGGGGCTGGCCTACGCCCACCTGCTGGCTCCGGTAAGGGCCCTGGCTCAGGTCCAGGGGACGAAGCCCCGAGGAGGCCGGTGTGCCTAGACCGGCCTTTGCTCTCGCGAGTCCACTCTCGCCCTCCTTGTACCGTTTATCGAGTGGCCTCGCCCAGCACCCGCCGAGCACCCCCAGGGGCTCCGAAGGGCAGACATGAACCCCGAAACTGGAAGCGGTCGCAGCCGCACACCCTTACTTCGGCACGCCGCTTCCAACTTCGGGGCGCTCGCCGACCGCAGCGCAGGGGGTCACCCCGCATCCCGGAGCGCCGGGGATGGAAGCGCTGTCCCCACCTGAGTCGGCGCCGGCCCGAGAGGAGGCAGCCGCTGCCCACGAGACCGCACCTAAGGACCGAGTCCGAACCCACCCCAAGCCCGTCTTCCCGCCCGCCTCTTCCCTTCCAGCCCTGCTTACCCGACTAGAGCCGGCGGCCAGGTCAGACCGACGCGCCCGGGACGAGGAGCCGGTGGCCGCAGCGGAGCCCGAGGACGCCCCGGTAGCGGCCCATCACCTCCGCAGCGTCGCCCAGAGAAATAAACTTCCACGTCTCTGCCAAGAGAAGCCCGGGGCTGCCGCGGAGGAAGCAGCGTCCGCGGGGAGGGGACTCCCGGGGGCCCGCGGCAGCCGCGCGCGCCGTCGGTGCGCTCCGTGCGCCGGGCAGTGCGGAGTCGGAGCCGGAGCCCAGCGGTAGCGCCGGCCGGGAGGGGCCGGGCCCGCCGCGGGCGGCGCCGATTGGCCGGGCCGGCCGGCAGCTCCGGCCCCCGCCCGGCCCGCGGTCCACGTGGGCGGCCTGTCCCCGCCCCGCGCCCGCTGCGGCCGCGCGCCCGACTCCGGCCCGAGCCCGAGCCCGAGCGCCTCGCTGTGGCCGCCACTCGCAGGTGCTGCGGAAGAGGTTCTCGTGCTGGGGAAGAGGTTCTCGTGCTGAGTCCCCGAGAGCCGCGCGGAGCTCTGCGTAAGAGAGAGGACCTCAGGGTTAGACTCCGGCGCAAACCGTTCCCCACCCCGGACCCAAAGCAGCCGGCGAGCTGGGTTTCTTGGCCACCCTGTGCGTGCGTAGCGCTTGCAGAAACCAAGCCGGTGTCCTGTGTCGTTGGCTTGCATGGGAGAGGAGAAAACGCGCCGCACGTGTCAATCCCCAAATACATTTCTTATTTTAAAAATTATAAAAACACGCGCGGTGGCTCACGCCTGTAATCCCAGCACTCTGGGAGGTTGAGGAGGGAGAATTGCTCAAGGTGAAGTGTTGGAGACCAGCCTGAGCAAGAGCGAGACCCCGTCTCTACTAAAAATAGAAAGAAATTAGCTGGACAACTAAAAATATATAGAAAAAAAAAATAGCCGGGCGTGGTGGCTCATGCCTGTAGTCCCAGCTACTCGGGAGGCTGAGGCAGGAGGATCGCTTGAGCCCAGGAGTCTCAGGTTGCTGTGAGCTAGGCTGATGCCACGGCACTCACTCTAGCCCAGGCAACAGAGTGAGACTCTGTCTCAAAAAAAAAAATTCATAGTTTGAAGCCCTAACCCCCAGTACTGCAGAATGTGACCTCATTCGGAAGTAGGGTCTTTCCAGAAGGAATCAAATTAAAATGAGGTCAGTATGGTAGGCCCTAATGCAATAGGACTGTGTCCTTATAAAAACAGGGGAGATAGGGAGATAGGCATGCACACAGGGAGAATGCCATGTGGACATCAAGGCAGAAATGGGGTGCTGTTTCCACAAGTTAAGGAGTGCCAGAGATTGCCAGCAAACCACCTGAGGAGGTGAGGGGCATAGAACAGACTCTTCCTCAGAGCCCGCAGAGGGAACCCACCCTGCCAACACCTTGACCCTGGACTTCCAGCCTCCAGAGCCGTGAGACAAGAAATGTCTGTTGCTTAAGCCAACAGTCTGTGGCACTCACATGGCAGCCCTAGCAAACTCGTGCAAACTCATGTCTGTTTCTAAAGTAAGATGGCACAGTCGAGGGACTTATCTGTAAGTTCCCAGTG
This sequence comes from Lepilemur ruficaudatus, assembly GCA_963574885.1. Classification (NCBI taxonomy): domain Eukaryota; kingdom Metazoa; phylum Chordata; class Mammalia; order Primates; family Lepilemuridae; genus Lepilemur; species Lepilemur ruficaudatus. Next base: position 17,843 of record CAUYRT010069327.1, on the reverse strand, counting down.
ACTTGATGTCTTTTGTGCAGTAGCAAGAAGCCAGAACGATCTGATGAATTGAGATTTACTAACCAAATCCCCACAAAGAAAAATAATAGCCAAGTGAGCCCCCAATTATTCCATTATTTCTTTATTCAACTGTTTATTGCATGCCTGCTGGGCGTCACCCTCTGGGATAGGATGACAAGCAAAGCAGGTGTGACTTACGTGTATTGTCATGGAGAAAGTGGGTCATTGAAGAACTCAACACATATATGACCATGGTCATTTCAGAGCAGAATAAATTCTTGAAAGACAATAAGGCCAGAGCATTAGGGGAACAGGGGATGGGTTTAATCTAGATCGGCTGCCTAGAGAAGGTCCCCTATAAGGCAGTGACATTTGAGCCAAGACCTCAATGAAAAAAGCCATCCAAGCGAATACATGGGCAAAAATTGTTCCAGGCAGAGATAACGATTCCTCTTATAAGAAAACATCCCCATCATTCATTCCACAATGCCCTTCCTTTCTCTCTTGGCTATCCATTTTGCATCCTTTGAAGTTGTATAAAATCAATCCACGTCTGTTTCATAAAAATGGGATCAAATTATTTATTTTCTTAGGTAAGAACCCGTGCAGGCCACATCGACGGGGTTTTGCAGGCACACACAGGCACTGAACACCCCTCGACGCGCCTCTGTGTCTGTAGGTAGTGACACCACGTGACTTGGGCATCGTATTTATTTTCCTCATTTGTGTAACATCCAGAACACCCCTGTGCATGTCCTGGTGCCTAATCAACACGCTGATGACTGACTACGCCTGAAAGAAACATTCTGGCTCTCCTCCTAGGCCTATTTATAAAATCCTCTTATTCTCAAGTGAAGCTTCAGTTTCAAAATGTTGCAGTACCCGTGTACTTTGAGTATAATTTTTCTTAGGAGACCAGTAAGAATAATAGCTAACATTCATTAGAGCTCACTATGCTAAGTGCTTCACATGGATCATCATCCCCATCATCCTAGAAGGTAAATTTTCTTTTTTTTTTTTTTTTTTTTTTTTTTTTGAGACGGAGTCTCGCTCTGTTGCCTGGGCTAGAGTGCCGTGGCGTCAGCCTCGCTCACAGCAACCTCAAACTCCTGGGCTCAAGCCATCCTCCTGGCTCAGCCTCGTGAGTAGCTGGGACTACAGACATGTGCCACCATGCCCGGCTAATTTTTTCTATATATTTTTAGTTGGCCAATTAATTTCTTTCTATTTATAGTAGAGATGAGGTCTTGGTCTTGCTCAGGCTGGTTTTGAACTCCTGACCTTGAGCGATCCTCCCGCCTCGGCCTCCCAGAGTGCTAGGATTACAGGCGTGAGCCACTGCGCCTGGCCTAAATTCTCTTATTATAACCTCCATGTCACAGATGAGAAAACTGGGGCTCAAAAGAGGTCCAGTAATAGGCCCGTGGTCGGAACCGCTACTAAACAGCCAACTCATGCCTTGAGCCGGTCTCTGCTAGGGTGGGCGAGCAGAAACGAATGAAGAAAGAACAGAAAGAAAACAAAAAACACTTGTCTATTTGTTTGCATTTGCCTTTGAAATTTTCAAAGCGCTGTTTTCTGACTTTTTTATTTACCCCAGCCCTCTAGATTTCAAGTTCACTTTTCTAGCCAGATAGTTGCTTTGCTTTCTCTGGCTTCAAACCGGAAACTGTGAGGACTCTGATAAATGAAACAACTGGTGTACTTTTTGTTTGTTTGTTTTCAGCCTGTTTCTTCAGCATCCTCTAAGGAGATGTGAGCCAGGCTTCTTGGAGCTCAGCAGGCTTTGACATACATCCGTAGTTCGGATGCTGACAGCCCCCCAGCCCAAAGGGGTCCCTCCCCTCACTCAAATAGTAGGGAACACCATGCCCCTTGGCGACCAAACGCCAAGCCTCTGTGCGACGCAGGCTCGGGCTCACTTTACACAGACGCTGATAGATCCTCCCGCCTGAGAGTGACCATCTAAAACTGGCTTCACCTGGTCTTTGTGGATAACGTTCTATTCTTGTGGCTTCGCCACAGTCCTGGGGAGGGAGAACACCCAGGGAACTTGCAAGAGTGAAAAGATGCGAAGCTTCGCTCCTTGGATCTCGGATTCCCCCACCTGGCTCAAGAAGTGGGCAGCCGTTTTAGCTGTTAAATGACTTCCTGCCTTAGATGGCCTGGTCAGGCTTGTTTTATGCTTCTGGAACCCTGACAAGGTGTCTGGCTCTTTGCTTTGGAGGGCTCAAGTGGGTTTCACTATCCTTCCCCTTTGCCGGCCACAACTGCGTCAATAATTTATGCCCTGGAAAAGAACAAGCACTTCAGGGCAAATTAGCATAAGAAGGATTTATGAAACCACGGGGGTGGGGGGACATTTTTAGAGATCACACAAGAGCCGTTGCAGGAGCAATGCGAGCTGGGCTCCAAGCAGGGCCAACCTCAGATGGAATCATCAAAGAAATGATGCTCCTTTCATACCCTCGCTGCTTCTTCCCAGCCCTACCGTTCTAGTACCTTCCGATGTGGTCAGATAGTCCTCCGCTTAGCAGAAGACTGGTGTTGCCATTCATTAGCTCCTCCTTTCATTGATTCTTTTATTAATTCATGCAAAAATTTTGTTTATCCAAGAGATACTGGAACACCCATGCTTGTAGCAGCACGACTAAAATAGTGGACAGTCAACCTAAGTAGCCATGCACAGATGAAGGGAGAGACAAAATGTGGTCCATACATACAGTGGAATATTATTTGGCCTTTAAAAGGAGGGAAATTCTGAAACATGCTACAACACGGACGAACCTCAGGGACACTATGCCAGGTGAAATTAGCCAGTCACAAAAAGACAGACATCATATGATTCCACTTACAGGAGGTACAAGTATAGCCAAACTTACAGAAATGGAAAGTAGAATGGTGATTTCCAGGGGCTGGAGGAAGGGGAGAATGGGAGGTTAGTGTTTAATGGGTATAGAGTTTCAGCTTTGCAAGTTGAAGAGTCCAGGAGACGGATCACGCTGACGGTAGCCCAGCAGCGGAAATGTCCTTAATGCCACTGAACTGTACACTTCACAATGGTTACGACGCGTAAATTCTATATTACGTGTATTTTACCACAGTTAAAAATAACCTTCAAAAAGCCAATGGAAGTTCTTGTAAATCAGTCTAAAATGGCAAAGTTTTAAAGCTTACAATGTGAGATGTGATTCAGTTTGTATCAAAAATGACCAGACTTAGACTAAACATATTTTGGTTACAAAATTTTTTTTTAATTTTTGTTTGTGTGCTAGACATTGTACAAGGCACTTGAGATGAAGTTGTGAAAAGCACTGATACTCCCTGACCTCAAAGAACTTGCAAAAATATACCACGATGACCTGGATGGAATCCTTTATTCAGATCATACTTTCTTCTTCCAACAAATATTTAATGAGTGTCTACTACATGCGAGGCTCTCCGCTACCTACTAGGATACATTGGTGAATGAGGTAGATGCAGATTCAACCCTGAAAGAACTGCCAGCCTAGCAGGGGAAAAAAAAGATAATAAACAAGAAATTATTGTTTCTCTAACCCCTCTGCTCCATCAAAATTTACTGGTTCTCCATACGTTCACCTTCTCAACTCTAACAGGTGACCTCATCAAATGTGCTCGTGATTCCCAGATCTAAAGCTTCTAACTCCCAGGTTTGTGACATATTTGTATGGTAACAGAAGCAACATGTATTAATATTAACCCAGTACTATCCTAAATGTGGTTTTTATCCCACACATACATGGGTTGCAAAATGATTTTAGCTGAAGCACAGAAGAATTTTTCTTAATAGTTGTAATTCATTTTAATGGATATCAGGGAAAAAAGTTCAATGAGAACATCCTGTGATTCATGGATATGGCTATTTAGATTGAGCTTAAATTAAAAGGTGATTCCAATTAAATAAAAATATTAGGCCGATAATTTAAGCATATGGCAAATTTGGAAAGGTGGGGAACACCACAATTGGGAAGGGGGCTGATATTTGTGAAAATGTTAACGGTAAGGACAGTGGCAGACAGGCCGATAGTCAAATATCTTCGGAACTCGAGTTCTGAGCAGGCTGAGTGTGTACCTTGCAAGCTGATCTGTGGCACAGTAAAGGTGCAAAGAGAAACCACGCTTCTCGTCCTCACCTGTCCTGTTTACTCTCCTAGACTTCGAGTACAAAGTTTTGGAGGAAGCAGAAAAAATGTTGGGTTTTATTTCAGTTTTTTTTCCCCATCTACCCTATTCTAACACATGCAACAAAAAACCACATACCATTTGACTTTTATTTTTGGACTTGAGCTTTTCAAAGCCTCTACCTTGGAACAGCATTATTTAGTAAACGGTCATTAATGTTAAATAAAGTAGGACTTAAGAGGCTCCACTCGGACATCTGACATTTGGCATGCATGCTCTCCATCAGGGACTTACTCGCCAGGGAAGTTAAATCTCTCAGTGGACCTCAATTCCCAGGGATTTCAATCTAGATGTAAGAGACATTTTCCTGCCTGCCAAACATCCCCTTCCGAGAAAGCAGACTAGCCAAAACCCTTGATTGCGAGGGATAGAAACCCAACACCAACCAACGTAGGCCAAAAGGGACAGCTATCTGTTCACATAGCTGAGAAGTTCCAGAAGTATAACTGGATTCTCAAGGGAGAGTGCTTATGTGTATGTATGTCTTCCCATCTCTTGGCTTTGGTTTTTTTTTTTTTTTTTTTTTTTTTTGGCTAGATTGGCCTTATTCCCTTTTACCAAGAAAAGGCTTCTTCCAAAAAAAAAAAAAAACACAGGGAAAATGTTCTTCAATAATCCTAAGCCATGTCCTTCCAGCTACGTAACCGTAAATGCAACAAGAATTCTCTTCTGGCTTCAAATAAAAAAAATCTGGCCCAGCTTGTTTCACAAGTAAGTCCATCCTCCTGCCCAGGTCGGGCAGAGAAGGTGACTGGCACCCCTACCAGAATGATACAGTTACGAATTCCTGGAAAGGAAGGAGTATGGGACAATGACAGATGTCCACTGCAGCAGTCTGCTCCAGGCACCGCCCTGGTGACCAGCCAGCCATGTTCTACATTACCCAACCCACCTGGAGACAGCTGATTAGATTGGGTCTGAGCTCCGAAGCCAAGTACTACCCATCCATCCAATACTCCTGACTTGTGTGGTCTGGCTGGAAAAGTGGTGTGGGCTAGCAAGACTCTTCCTCCTGGAATTTGAAAATCAGAGCCCAAGAGACCAAGCCATTTAGTTGGGGCAGTTGACCGAAAGGTTATCCCACAGCAGCCGTGATACAGCTACAGGTGACGCGTAACTGAAGACAGGAAGAAGCCAGCCTACAGAGACTGGAGATCAGAGCAAAGAGAAACACTGATTCCGAGACCCCAGAACCTCTGAACAAGAGATTCAGAGAGCAGCTGACCCAATTCACTGGGAGTTCCAGTGCTTGGAAATTTTGAGATGTGAGCAGAACATCCACGCAAAAACATTTCGCACTTTGACCATGTTCTCTCGTTTCTTCTTTGTGCTAACTCCGTTAGAAGGTTTTATGTTCTCCATTTTACGGAGGAATAAACTGAGGCTCTGAGAACCTACTTGATGTTCTTTAATGCGATTTATGGGGTTGTTTTTTCAAGCCAGAACGTCTCTGAGCAGAGAATGCTTTTCTTTTCCTCTCCTCCAAGTTGTCTCGGAACCGTCAGCAGCAGAGAAGATCTGGACTGGAGAAGCGGATTTGGAAACCGTCCGCTGCTTAGACTCTTAGAGGTGCTCCCTGTAGCCGCAAAGGAAAGAAGGCTGTCCAGGGAAGGAGCGCAGCCAGGGAATGGCCACAACAGTCCTCAGCCGTCGGACACCCGCAAGGCGCAAGACTCTGAGTATTATGTACAAGCCACGGTTAATTTTATGTGTCAGCTGGGCCAGGGACGATGCCTTGATATCTAGTTGATTATTTCTGGGTGAGTCTGTGAGAGTACTTCTGAAAAAGGTTAGTATTTTAATACGTGAATTCAGTAAAAAAAAAAAAAAAAAAAAAAAAACACCCTCCCAAGGCGAGTGGGCATCATCACCCAATCCACTGAGGACTTAAATACAACAGAAAGGCAGAGGACATTTGAATTCACTCTCTGCCTTGTCAACAGAAAAAAGCCAAACTCTGTAAAATCATTTTAAAGAGATTGACTCTGAGCCAAATTTGAGGACCATGATCCGGAGCCACGCCCAAAAAGCCTTGAGCAAGTGGACTCGCTGTGGCTGGGTCACAGTTTGGTTTTGTACATTTCAGGGAGACAGGGGTTACAGGTAAGGTCATAAATCAATCCGTGGGAGGCGTACATTGGCTTGGCCCGAAAAGGTGGGCCATCTCCAAGAAGGGAGGGGGCTAACTGGTTATAGGTGGAATTAAAGATTCTTTGGCTTGTAATTGGTTAAAGACATGAAGCTTTGTCTAGAGGCTTGGAATGTTTCAACATCAGGAGCTGTTATCAGAGATAAGCCACCGGACATAGATTTGTTGTGTAAACTGAGGACCTGCAGGCGTGTCTTGCATCCCCTTAGGCCTGTCAATGGGTCACAAAGGATGTCCTCAAGAAGGGAGGGGGGCATGATGAGGCCTGTCTGACCTCCCTCCTCCTGGCAGACAATTTAGTTTTAGGATATTCCTTTGGCCACGAGGTGGTCCATTCAGTCAGCTGGTGGTGGGGGGGTGAGCCTTAAAATTTTATTTTAGTTCACAGCCTGATGGTTTGAGCTGGGACGTAGACGTTCTCCTGCCTTGAGCTCTCCTGGTCCTCAGGCCGTCAGACTCTGATTGGATTCCACATCACTGGCTCTTGGGCTTTTGAAGCTGCATCCCTGCTTTCCCAAGTCTCCGGCTTGCAGACAGCACAGGGTGGGACTTCTCAGCCTCCATAATCACGTGAGCCAGCGTCTTGTAATAAAGCTCGTATCTGTTATACATATGATTTTTATTTATTTGTAGATGTATATATATAGCGTGTGTGTACTGTTGGTCCTGTTTCTCTGTAGAACCGTGAATAACATAATACTCTATCCGCAAAAGACAGAGTGGGGTAGAATCTGCAGAAATGTCAGGGACCGTGCTCCTAGGGCCATGAGATGGAAGGAGCTTCGAGTAGTTTCTTTGCTGCAATTTGCTTATTTTCCTGCGGTGCTCAAATAGCATCGCTCTCGCCTTGGGCCTGAAAAGTTCAAGAGACCCTTCCTTTGACACCTGAATCCCTAAACAAACCTTGCAAATTAGCACAGGCCGGAAGGGCCAGGCTGAAGAGAATGAGGCAGAGCCTGGACAATATCACAAAGTGGGTGTCAGGCTGAATCCGGTGACCCCCGAAGGTGACACTGCCACCTAGTCTTGATAAACAAGGTTCCAAATTGAGTTAATTTTGCCCCCTGGCAAATGCAGAACATTCTAGCATTTTACTAAGATTCTTAACAACAACAACAAAAAAATAAAGTGGGATTCATCATGTCAGCGTTTTATTTTTTAAGGTTATTAGCACATACTGACATACATTTTAAATAATAAATAAATGTGCTGAGACGATTTTTTAAATATTCCCTTGTACTTCCTTTTACTCTGTGACCCTTCTGTGCTTCCTGCTCTCGACAAATTCAAGCAGCTAGACAGCATGCTTACAGCCCTCAGCCCTCGCGGAAAAAAATACCAAAGCAAAATTCAGAGAACAAAGAGACAAAGCCACGGCTTATGAGTTTCAAAATAGGCTGCTGAAACCCATGCCAGAGATAATAGTTTTGAAAGGGTTTCCGAGCCCCAGAAGCCGTGCTTTTGAATATCAAAAAGCCGCAGCACACCCTGAACAAAGATTGGGGAAAACAGCCTCCCCCCCCAGCTCTCCCATGGACAAGGCACCGTGGGCTGGGTGGAAGAGAAGACAGTTCAAGAGAAGAGAGTAAGACAAGGGTGGGCATTGCCTCAAGAGACCCCTGTGGTCTCTTAGCCGGTCAGCGGCTGGGTGTGAGACTAACAGAGGTCTGATCTGGGCAAATGTTTCAATGTCTCAACCTCAGCGCTGTTGACATTTTGGCTGGACCATTTTTCCCCCCCTTGAGACAGGGTCTCACTCTGTCACCCCAGGCTGGAGCAGTGGTGTGATCACAGCTCACTGCAACCTCAAAGTCCTGGGCTCAAAGGATCCTCCTGCCTCAGCCTCCTGTGTAGTTGTGACTACAGGTGCACACCACTATTCCAGACTAATTTTACAAAATTTTTTTGTAGAGACAGGGTCTCACTCTGTTGCTCAGGCTGGTCTTGAACTCCTGGCCTCAAATGATCCTCCCGCCTCAACCTTCCAAAGTGCTGGGATTACAGGTGTGAGCCGCCATGCCCCACTCAGATAATTTTTTATTATAGAAGGCTGCCCTGTGCATTGCAGGGTGTTTAGCCACATCCTGGTCTCTATCCACTAGATACCAGTAGTCCCTCCCAATTGCGACCACCAAAAATAACTCCAGACAATGCCAAACACCCACGGGGGGTGGAGATGGGTGCACAAAATTACCCCCAGTTGAGAATCAATGAGATATAGGTAGATATAGACATATCACACACACGTACGTATCTTTGTAATAAAAAAAGGTATATGTGCTTTATACAGAAAACTTCAAAAATGCAGAAAGTCACCACCAAAATAAAAAATAACCAATACTTCACCCACTCAGAAATAATAATTAATGTTTTATGTACCCCAATTTTTCCTAGACCTATACTTAATCTTCAGAAAACCAAAGACTGGGATTATATGGTAAAATACTGTTTTACAATCTGCAATTTTTTGCTTGGCAACATGTCATGAATTGTCACAGAAGTAACGGTTTTCCTTAACATAGCCACGACATAACCTAATTAGCCAATCCCCTATTGTTGGATATTTAGGTTACTCCCAATATTTTACCATCATTGGTAATGCTTTGAGGAAGAGCTTCATACTAGTCCTTTGATTGTTTTATTAGGAAAAATGTCTAATAAATGTTCTTAACTGGGAAAGTCTAGGTGGTATTTTGGGACTGGGATCTATCATATTTACAACCTCGATGCTTTAAGTCATAGTTTTCTGACTCAACATATACTTTCTATCTCTCCAGTGCTTCTGACTTTCCACAATACTTTCCACTTGCCAAGCATGCAGGGAAGCTACCCATGGTCCCATGTTACTGATGAGAAAACCAGTTTTCACAGAAGTTAGATGACTTACCTATGGCAACAGAATTATTTGGCAAGAGGACTGAAACTCAGGTAACCAGAGTCCTGGGCTGTTCGCTGTTGGTGCTCACTTTGGCAGCGTCTATACTGCCAAAACCAAAATAATCCTGACGAGATTAGTACGCTCCCTGCTCACAAATGGCATGCAAATTTGTGAGCACTAGGGTGTTAGGAAAATTCTTAGTTATGCGCATAATTCTAAGTACACCTTTGTATAAACTCCCGGGGTCCCAAAATGTGATCAAAGTTACGGGCCTCAGATGGGCAAATCTGCTGCTTCCCACGCACAATTCCACAGCCAATCTTGTCCCCAAATGCTGACGTGGACGGTTAATATCCACAGCGCTACTTCCAACATCTGTTTCTTTCTTATCCCTGAAGCCAAATTAAGTTGGTACAGTCTGTTTTTACTTCCAGCTTCCCTCTAACACAGATTTATTACCAGTTAATTTCTTATCGAGGAAAAACAACCCCATCATAAGTATTTTAGATAATGACGTCTAGGGTTTTTGTATTGCTTTAAGTGTAAACAGTTAGAATAGAGGGGCATCCAATGTTCATTACCTCTTAATGCTTGTATTCTTTTTCATGTTTTGATTCACCAAAAAAAAAAAAAAAGGAAAGAAAGAAAGAAAGAAAATGCTACCCACTGCTTAGACATTTTTTAGGCTTAATGAGATTAAATACATTCTGGGGAGGAGGCAGAAGAGTATGGCTTAATAATGTTTTAAGTGGTTTGTAGAAATATTCCTTCTACCATGGGCACAATTTAAGCCAAAGCCAACTTCTGTAGTGTTATGCAGACTAATGAATGCCTTAATAACGTGCAGAGGAAAATGGGACGAGCTGATTAGATACAGAAATATCCTAGACCTCTGAAATACAGTTAGAAAAACAACTCCATTGTACTTAGAGGCAGAACTCATGGCAAAGAATGATCCTAACGTCCAGTGATCCATTTCGCTACCCATTAATACTAAATGATCTTCCTGGCAGCGTGTGTCGAGGTAACTGATACCCACTGATTTGAGAATAGACTTTCAAGTTCCAGATAAACATTGAACCAATTCCTCTCTGTTCTAATAATGCCTAGAAGATGAGCAAAATTTAAAACATCATGTAACTTTTCTACATCTTAGAACCTGGCGGTTGTCAATCCTTCCTCCAGTTAATTAAAATTCTTTTGCTGGTATTTACTTTTAAAAAATGAATTATTCAGGCCAGCTGCGGTGGCTCACGCCTGTAATCCTAGGACCCTGCTTGGGAGGCCGAGGCAGGTGGATCACTCAAGGTCAGGAGCTCGAAACCAGCCTGAGTAAGAGTGAGACCCCGTCTCTACTAAAAATAGAAAGAAATTAATTGGCCAACTAAAAATATATAGAAAAAATTAGCCGGGCATGGTGTCGCAAGCCTGTAGTCCCAGCTACTCGGGAGGCTGAGGCAGGAGGATCACTTGAGCCCAGGAGTTTGAGGTTGCCGTGAGCGAGGCTGATGCCACGGCACTCTAGCCCGGGCAACAGAGTGAGACTATGTCTCAAAAAAAAAAAAAATGAAGTATTCAAGGACTCTTCTAGGCATTCTCTTTTTCTTTTCCTAATTGCCTATCCAGTCTTTGGAACTACTCTGCATGTGGGTGTCTCTCTCCATGCAAAAGATTGTTACCTTCCGACACACTCGTTTTCTAACAGACGTGCAACTATGCTGCATGTACATCACATAACCTGAAATAAACAAAGTTTCCTAGAGTCCGGCAAATCCAAGACGGTTGTTACTCGATCGTCGGAGTGCTGAGCATGGGAAACACGAGATGTCACCCTGCCTGGACAAAGAAGGCCAGTATCAAATAACAGGGGCCATCTGGACACCTGCATCGCTCGGGAGCTGTCAAAGAATGCGAAGAACAAAGAGGAAAACACAGGCAGAGAGCAAAACGACAGAAATGAATGAAGATCTCGTACCCACGACGACAGGGATGAACCTTGACGACATTTTGGTAAATGAAATACGCCAACCACAAAAGACTACGTATTACGTGATTCCATATACAGGAAATGTCTAGAATAGGCAAATCTATAGAGGGAGAAAAAAGACTAATAATCAGGGATGGGGGAAGGAGAAATGCAGAGTGTGGCTGGATGAGTACGGTGTTTCTTTTGGGGGTGAAGAAAATGTCCCGAAATCACGCAGTGATGATGGCGTCACAACTCTGTTAATATGTTGAAACCACGGCACGACACACTGTAAACGGGTGAATTGTATGGTATGCAAATTATATCTCAACAATGTTTTTTTTTTTGTAAGAAAATGAAAAAAGAAAATGAGGCAGAGTCAGAAAGAAAGAGCCAGAAGAAAAGAAACAAGAGCCTAAAAGGGGCAGAAGAGTCCACTACTGGGAGAAGCTTTTTCCCTCACTGGCCTAAGTTGACCAATGAGGTTTCCAGACAACTTCATGTGACTAATTGGAAATTTTTTAAAAAGCAAGATAAAATCAACATTGGGCCCACGCTCAGCTCAAAAGGCTAGATCCAGCGAACATCGCCCGGTCCCGGTACACTGCGCCAGCCACCTAAAATAGAAAGAGATCGTGGCCTTTTTGGAGTGACAGGCTTTTAACTAAAAAGTAAAAAAATATTTGAAAGGGAGGAAGGGAGAACACATGTTAAGAATGAGTCTTTTCCAGTGATGGAATTAGGAACATTTTCTTTTTTTCCCAGCCGCCTAGAATGTGATGACTTTTTATGTTATAAAGGAGGGGTGAAGTAAATGTATTAAAGGGAAAAGTGTTTGAGTAAAATGTAATAAATGCTCTGCTGAAGCTCTGGGCACACGGGGAGTAGTGAGGAGCCGGGCCTGAGCAAGGAAGGGCACAGAAGCTTGACTGGCAAGTGTTTGGCATTAACCCTAACAGGCAGGACTCATGGTCTGAGGATGTTCCTCCACCCTTCAGACCCCACTCCCGCCCCAGGCCCACCCTGGGAGAACCAGAAGCCTGTGCAATCTGTCCAGGGAAGAGCTGTCTGTCCTCTCTCTCCTCTCTGTGTCCTCCACCCATCATCAGGGTGAGCCTTTTCGCTACAGCAAGGACAGGAAGACTGTTAACAGATAAAAGTCATTAGGATGGCCAGGCACAGTGGCTCACACCTGTAATCCTAGCACTCTGGGAGGCCGAGGCGGGAGGATCGCCTGAGCTCAGGAGTTGGAAACCAGCCTGAGCAAGAGCGAGACCCTGTCTCTACTAAAAATAGAAAGAAATGAATTTGCCAACTAAAAATACATAGAAAGAATTAGCTGGGCATGGTGGCGCATGCCTGTAGTCCCAGCTACTCGGGAGGCTAAGGCAGGAGGATCGCTTGAGCCCAGGAGTTTGAGGTTGCTGTGAGCGAGGCTGACGCCATGGCACTCCAGCCCGGGCAACAGAATGAGACTCTGTCTCAAAAAAAAAAAAAAAAAGAAAATTTTACGTATTTTATGACTATATTGACACAAAGACAAATATACTCCAGACTGGATTATGTTAATTTTTTTTCTCCCAATCTCAAAAGAAATGGAAACATCCCGTGAACACTGGGCACTCTGCCTGCTGTGCCCGGTTGTTTTCCACTGGCCAGCTCGCCGACGGAGGCAGTCTCTTTGAGCTGTATGCCTCTAACAGAAAATGGACAGAGGCTCCCAGGAAGGTGGGCTGTTATCGAGTTAAAATCATGATCCTTGGATCAGATTTCCCAAACAGCCTGCTTCCACTACAGGGAGCCGCCATCCTTGTCTCCAAACAGACCCTATTTCCAAGTCACAGCTATGATGACGAGATAATAGCAGGGACACAATGGTGTATCCACTGCTGAGTTAATGCCTAATTCATTTAGCACTCACGGCATTCCAGTGACAAAGGCACAGCAATCACATGGTTCATTAATACTTCTCCGTTTCCTCGAGGTAAATATACCACCCCACACCTGAGAAGGGGAGAACATTTTCCCACTGTTTTCTTCTCAGAGAGATCACGTTTTTGCTCCCAGCACTGAAAAGCAAGGCTGGAATTTGTTTTGTTTTGTTTTAAACGAGACCTGCGCCATTTCTGATGATGAATGCCGCCCGTAATGGGCAATTTGTTAAGTATTGACGATATATCGAAGGTTCTGCTTAGGATTCTATCTGTTCACCTGGCTCTCGGTCTGTGGCCATGTCATAGACCAACGGAAAACGTGAAAATAAGCTGGGAACACGCTCAAGCTGGACAGCAGGAGTATTTTTAAATCCAAAACAAGCAGTTATTGATTTTCTGCTGGAGGCAAGCACCTCATACCCTTCTGGAATGTGGGACTGATGCAACTTCAAATTCTTTCTTTGCCTTTTTTTTTTTTCATCTTCAGTCCTCATGGCAAGCTAATGCCGGATTTAAATCTCTAAGCCCCTGGATCTTTCTGCACCCCTTCTTGGGGGGTCCTGGGACAGACTGGAGGAGCGAGGTGGTCCTGCAAAGGACAGGGGGAGCTGAGACCTTGCCCCTCAGCACCCTGAATATCAGCCATAAAACTAACGAAGTGTGGCATCTGAATTGCCTGAGTTCATTCCAAATTACGTCTCGGCAAAGTTCACCTTTGTTTTCAATTATCATCCTGGAATCATAAATGTCGAGTCCAGGGTGCAGCTTCTCAGCTCCCTGAATCTCCCTTGCACCCTTCTTACGGCTGAGCCCACGCGGTAGGCAAGTGGGCGCCCACCGCACCGCACACCAGGGCAACAGGGCAGGCGGAGTCCACGCCTTACAAAAAGAAACAAAAAAAAGAACCTTTTTTGAAAGGCGTAGATCTGAAAAGGGGCTCTCAAAAAATTGCCCCGATCCGATGAATCTGGTTGCTAAAGATCGTGTGTTTAAATCTATACCCCTTAACTATTTATCACCCAGTTATAAATTCATGCTTATTTTATATCTTTTTGTCTGCGTTTGCTTATGACTAGAGAATGTTTGCCCTGACAAGTGTATAAAGAATATCGAGGTTGATACTGACTGGTCCGGGTAGAAATTAATCAAAATCCATCTGTTCCCTTCCCAGCCTGGACAATTTCATTACCACTAAACCAGGGATTATGGGATTCTTACATCTTCTGTTTTTTTTTTTTCCCCTACCCAGTTCGGTTGATTTAGAAACAATGATTAGAGCTGCTTACTTTAAGGAAGATTGTTTCCAATCTTCCCTTCTTGCGAGGCAGAGAAAGATGAAAGCGTCTTGATCCTGAAATATTTATATCTAAGACTGGAAATCTGTATCGGAGGCACCGTGAACCATTACAACGAAAGGCTTTTTATTTTAAAGCCGTGTTTCTTATCTTTACAGTTTCACTGTCCTCATGAGTTTGAGGAGATAAACAATACATACGTTTGCTGCTCCCCACCTCAAGAAGATTTTCTCACCTTTATTTAATTGTAAATCCAGCATGCCGTAATAAAGAGACCTGCAGAGAAAGATTACCTTTCTGACACTAACTATTTATAGGGATAAACATCAGTTATCCGTCTGTGGCCTCAGAATGGCGGCTTTCAAAGCAATGCAGAGCACCAGTCAGGGGGAATACATGTGAGCTTCCCACAGGGGACACCTCAATCTGGGATTAAAGAAATCTACAGAATCAGAAGTGAGTACTAGAGACCAAGTCTGGGTTTACCCGGCCTCAGACAGTTGCTAGAATTAACTATTCTCACTCTTCTTTTTTTCTCTCTCTCTTTTTGGTATCTAGTTTCCATACTTTTCCCCCTGTAACACCCTATTAGCCGAGGTAAAACACTCAGACCTCAAGGACGCAGTTGGGTGAGCTTTGACAAATGCACGCACTCCTAGAACCAACACCCTAATCGAGATCTGGAACATTCTATACTCTTTTGAGTTATTTTTGTAGTTGTTGTTGTTGTTTTCTCTTGGCCATTTTCAAAAATGAGAATTATTATAGCCCTCTGCTACCAGGAATGAACTCCCCTCTGAATGCAAAACGATAAAATAAAATAAAGCCAAAGGTCTGTGAGCTGGTCCCCGGTGGGGTCTAATGCTGTTTGAAACCAGCCTGGTGTCCAGGGCCTTTTCACAGCGCAACAAAAAGAGGAGCTGAGCTTGACCGGCAGGCGGAGGGATGGCGTCGTGGCCCAGACGTCAGACTGGAAGCACAAAGATTCCCCGGACCAGACGCCAAGTCCTGGCAGACGACGCAGCCATTCACCTTCCGAAACGGGTAAATTGAACGCAGCAAGGCCAGTTCTGGGCCAAGCGGGTGGATGAGGTTTTTTTTTTTACTGTTCTGAACTGTTCTACATCAACATTAAAACGTCAGTGACAGCACACCTAGAAACTGCTCTTGTGTCCTTGACATTTCCTCTTCCTCACTGGCTCCCTGGGGGTGGGGAGCCCGCCACCCACCTACAGTTCCCAGCCTGGCCTCCCTGCACCCCGGGGCCTCTTCCCTGTATGGCAGGAACCCCCCGGACAAAAGCAGAATTACAAACACTCATCCTTCGACATTTCGAAGGGAATTTATATACAGCCCAAGGAGGGCGGAAGGCCCCGCTCTTCACTCAGTAACCGCTGCTGGGGGACTCTAAGCACAAAAATAAAGATGAACCGCTGTAGGACAGGGGCTACGTTACGGGGAGCCCCAAAGTGGCTGAATTATGGGGAGTTGTTTTTGCTGGTATCTCTTTTTTTTTGAACTAGGAGCTCTGTACTGGCAGATTTCACTGTCACCGTATTAGGATACCACGGTGGAGTTAAGGGTCTCCGCAGCCAGGCGATTTGGGTTCAGATCCTGATTCTGCCGCGTGTCTGATAGGTGACTTCGAACAAACTTATGTCCCCGTGCTTCTGTCTCTGCCCTGTAAAATGAGGATGGTGAAAGTACTTACTTAGCTCAGGGGCAGTGAACTCTGTCTGGAAAGGTCCAGACACGACTTCAGGCTTTGCAGGCATGGCCAGCACGTGCGCCCACGGGTGTGGCTGCCACCCAGGAAGGCTTCGCTATGGACGCTGATGTTTGAATCTCACATCATTGTCACATGACAAGAAACATTCTTCTCTCAAACATTTCTCCAATCACTTAAAAGTGTAAACAACATTCTGGGCTCACAGGCTACACAAAAACAGGCAGTAAGTATAGCCAGGCTTGGCTCCCGGGCCATACGTGAGTTGCCGACTCCTGACTTAGGGTTAGGGCAGTAACCCAGGGAAAGCTCTGAGACCAGTGCCCAGCTCGGCATAAGCACACTTCCGTGTTATTATTATTACCTAGCGGGATGTGACGGACGCTACCTTCTCCAGGGATCTGGCGTCAGTACTGTTTCCCAGTAAGTCGACCTTACAGGCTTCCAGTTTTGAGAAAACGAGAGAGAGGTCCTAAGAGAGAAAATGATCTTAGCGTCTTCCTCCAATCTCTAAGAAAGATGCAGTGAACGCTCTCTCCAGATACGGATCCAGCACGCAGAGTGGGCCACGGCATGGATCTCATCATTCGGGGGATGATTTCCCAAAGCCATCGCTGTCCGTTCTTGCACATTAAATCCCACAAAGAGATTTATTTACAGCATTAAATCATTCCTTTCTGCTGCCCGGCTACGTTTTTAACTATTGAAATATTCATCACACACTCTGAGAACCTAATGCCAAGTGTTTTATGACCTTTTACAGGATGGCGTCTTTAAAAAATCACCTTCGAGTGTGGATGCCAGTTTCCAGGTAGGGCTAAGGAAGAGCAGTTCGTTGTCAGACAGCAAGGGGATCAGCAGGAGATCGTCGCCCTGGAAAACACCACCAGCAATGGGCTGACTGAACAGAGCCGTGTATAACGTGCAAAGCTGTGGGTCAGGGAGGCAGGGATGAGAAGTGAGTAGGAGTTGGGGGCAAAATGTTTGCTTCTTAGGAGAAACATACCCTATCGTCTGTAACAATGGTCCTCAACAGAGGGCAATCTGGGCCCCAAGGAGACGTTTTTGGGTTGTCACAACGGGCTGAGTGAGGGGCAGGGGTTTGCTATTGGTACCTAGTGGGTAAAGATCAGAGATGCTATTAAATATCCTACGCAGCACAGCCCCCCACAAGAGAGAATGACCTGCCCCCAATAGTGCCAAAGGAGAGAAATCCTATCGACGTAGGAGCCACCCCAACCCATCTGCCTCCCAACGCACTTTGCATTTGCTTTGAATTGGCTATTACAGGCATGTGCCAGACAACCAAAGACAAACACTAGAAAGCACCCCTCCTCGGTTCCTATTAAGGATCACGATTCAATCTGGACTCTTCATCCACCCACTTTTTCAAAGGCATCGTGATGGAAAAATTGCAAGATTGGTGGTCTCTTTATTCATTTATTTTTATTTTTTTACTTTTTTTTTTTTTGGAGACAGAGTCTCACTCTGTTGCCCGGGCTAGAGTGCCGTGGCGTCAGCCTAGCTCACAACAACCTCAAACTCCTGGGCTCAAGCGATCCTTCTGCCTCAGCCTCCCGAGTAGCTGGGACTACAGGCATGCGCCACCATGCCCGGCTAATTTTTTCTATGTATTTTTAGTTGGCCAATTAATTTCTTTCTATTTTTAGTAGAGATGGGGTCTCGCTCTTG